>CM068376.1:356783329-357000829 GCA_034769895.1 Magicicada septendecula | reverse complement strand
TGTGTGTGTGTGTGTGTGTGCTTATATACATATATGTATAAATCTCTAATGCTATGAAATCAAATTTTATTGAAACTAATTATATTCTTAAAAAAAGGTTGATTTCTTATAAAAACTAGCTCATATTCTATGTATGTAAACAATATATCTGTAATGCTATGTAAATGTAATAATATCTTGTGTTATATATAGCGGAGATTAATTTGGCAAATTAAATTACTTATCTGAAAGCCGAAACAATTATATATTTTTAATTGTTGTCTTCAACTAAAAAACAACATTAAAAACAACATAAATCGTAATCTTAAAAAAGTTATTTTAATATTTATTTTATCTACACCCGAATTGTATTTGGTTTTAATTAACATTTTAAGTCGAGTCTTGTTTAAACATTTTCATTTGCTGAATCAAATGTCTGCGGATTTGTATTACAGTTGTGTTCACGTCTACCAAATATATTCGGTGTGGAGTTAGACTTCTACTAAATATATTCGGTGTGGTGTTAGACTTCTACCAAATATATTCGTGTGGTGTTAGACTTCTACCAAATATATTTTTAAAATTCTGAAAATATAAGTAATCAATGTATTTTTACGAATCACAGCACGAAGATCGCTGTTACAGGCAATTCTGGTAATCCATCATCTCCAGTGAGTGCATTGGTCTTCATACACTCCGCTGTTGACATGCTTAAATTAATCTTCTTCTTTAGGACAAAGAATAATATAACTTTGTATTCCTTTTTTAAAAATAAGTAGAATGTGATCTGCTTATTTTTGTATGAAATGGAAATGAATTCATCTTTCAAATGTTTATATTAATACTATAGGAAAACTACATTATTTAGAGACAGAGTAACGTACAAATGACACTGGGAACGACATAATTAATCTTGTGCATTGTGACTTGTTAACTGTATGTTTTGTATTGAATTTAAGAATGAATATAACTAAATAGTTTTACTTGGATTAATATGATGCAACAAATTTACACTAATCGACATACCTCAGTCATTAATCTATTCCACATTCGAGATTATTGTAACAAAATAACATGACACAAAATGCTACTAAGCAATTATAAATCTGGATTAATTACATTTTCTCAGATGAACTTCCGTCAGCACAAAAAAAAATGAGCATTCGATTCGCGAATTATGTAATATTAATATTTAGAATGCGGAAACCACATATCAATAGTATATCAATAATTCCACATATTTCGGAAACGTATACATTTTTATCATTTTATCTTTTTGTAGGAAAATGTAGAAACGTCGTTGATATGATGCTCAACGAAGCGTGTGCTGGAGAAAGAGTAAAAAAATTATATATCACAGGAATACTAAATTAAAATCTATAAAATATATTTTTCGATTGAAAATTTAAAAAAAATATTCTTTACAACATTTTCTCATATATATTATAAAATAATGTTCAGTTGAAGGTTGCGACCTTCCTAATACATTGAAGTGTTAGTTTTGCCGAGTTTGTGGTCTTCAGTAATTCGTTGAACTTGATCCAGTACCACAAAATGCATTGCTGTTTGTTTACTTGCTCTGAATTAACATTTTGTTACCGTTTTTTATAATCGCTGATATACATTTTTTCTCAACTGAATTTACGCTGAACCGACATCTGTTTTCTGTAGAGTTAATCGCAGACACACACCACCCTTTTTACACAAAACTTGTAAGGAAACTTTTATTTAATTTTCCAAAAGTATAAAAAAATTACATCGTCTTTTCTTTTTATCGTACACGAAATAATTATAATATAGAAGAGGAAATATAATTCATTGAATACAAAAATTACAAGACAAATCAAACCACCAAAATTGCAAGTTCATTGCCCCGTGAGAGAAAAAACTCCATTTTAATATAACGGTTTTGTGTAACCAAATATATACCGTAAAACGTGAGTACTTCGAGAGTTAAAGAGACATTATGTGGTTATTTATGTTGTATACTGCTGACTATCAATGTAAGTTAATATGTTTTGTGGGGGGTTTATCTTAATAAACATTAGCCATCGAATTTCGAATACTTGTTCTACTCTATACTTTATAACGTTTACAGAAATCCGTATCTTTAACGGTAAGCATAAGTACAAAAATTAAACGTAAAACTGATAACTATACAAATCTAAAACTACCCAGATTTTTGTAAAATTTATAAATTTAATTTATATGTTACTTATTTAGTAACATTATAAATTCTATTTGTAAAGAATTGAAGTTTATTGCGTTTATTTAGACTGATAACGAAATCCATAAAAGTATATTTCTCGTGCACATTAGAACGTGTATAAACTTGTTCCTTTTAACGTTTGTTATTAATGTAAGATCCGTGACCTGCATTTTTATTGTAACAGCCACAATAAAATTAATTTGAAAACTATATTAGTTTTTTCATTGCGAGCATTTACCTAGTAGTGTGTAAGCGCTGTTGTAAAAGTTAATTACGCTGAAACTGATTATACTGATTTCCATCTCTTATTGATGTAGCTAAAAGCGTGCTACTCAAGTGAAGGAATCGTCTCAATTAACACTGTTATTAATGAAGAAATCAACAACGAAAGTAACAAATAACAACATTATAGTTAGGTGAAAGCATATTTCTCGTATTTCAAAAACACTATATTAGATCAATCATAAATAGATAGACATATAGTTCATAGATAGAACATACGAAGTTAAATTAAACATCTTTAATATATTAATTTTTAGAATTTCAATAATTTTGTCATTTAGTTTTGCTACGAATCTGACAAGTAAATAAACTTTATATTTTTCTCATTATTTATGTGTACATCAAACGTCTTCAAGCTTAAAAGATTAACTTAAAAAGCTTCAAAACCATTTAAAAGATTAATTTTTAGACTGTTGGAACATGGTCGATGCTAACCGATGTTACCATAACTAGATATCTTGGCCACTTCACTAGTAAAAATAATTAAAAATCGTTCGACAACGGGATGGTAGCTGAACGTATCCCTAAATGAGGCAAAAGTAATGAGGCGGCCGGAACGTCTAGTTATGTAACGTCTTCAAATCATGATTTATGCCCTCATAACACTCGACGTCGTCATAACAATGTATCCTGTCTTCCTTCAGAGCCTGAAACTGTAAGATATTAACACACTGAGCTGAAATTCGTTTACCGTATTCCTACAGCATCAAGTAAAACATGTTGTGGAATAGGCGTCGTGTAACAAAGCGTAGAAGACAAAGCAGCGTACGGGCGGTACAGCCCGCATACACGTCAAATTAAACACCTGAAGTGAACTTCTGTTGTCTTTGTATATATATAATTTGCTTGTTTTAATCCTTTTTTAAAACTTTAATTAACTCATAAATTCTACTGCACGAAGAGTGTTAGTGAGACATTTTGATTTTAAGTTTTAAGATATTAATATAATTATCAAGCTTAAGCGTAAGGCAAACATCATTATAAATCCATTATACATTGTACAAATATAATTTAAAATACTGTAGCCCTATTATATTTTTTGGGCGATACAGATTTTTAAGACATTTGAAAAGTCCCTTGTAACGTACAGTTTTTAATATTCTCATAAGGTCCAACAAGCTAAAATTTGATTAATTGAAAATTTTAAATATAATGATGATAATGTTAAACTGATTTTGTTTTACTGATGAAGCATAAAAAAGTATCTCCGTAGAAAAGGTAAAGTGTCGTGTATAAATTTAAGAAGTTCAATGGCTTCCTAAAATTTACAGGCGTTACATAAATATGTAAATCACTTGAAAAATATTTTGAGTTCTCGATTCCATAGAATCATTTCTTTCTATCACATATAAGGGCAAGCCCGTCTCAACCGAAAAGAGACAAAAAGGTGTCCTCTCTGTCGATTTCACGCTGCCTGGAACAACCATCACATCGCAAGCCGGGGAATGCTGGGGTCGCACAATCGAAACAACTGGGAAGCCATCTCTTCCTCCTATACCTCAAGAACTGGTTTGCGTCTTAACTATTCGAGGAAAATGAAGAGTTGAAAACCTGGCTGGCGGAATGGTGAAGGTTTGAAGAAGCTTGCTTTACAAATCAAAAGTGTTGACAACGAAACGCAGACTATTTGGAACTACTCATTTTCTCACTTGTTTGGCCCTCGTATTGGAAACTGTCATTCCTTCTCGCGTAATTAATGAATAAATATCCGTGTAAATATAAACTGCTAAAATACAATTGTTTACATCATTTGTGTGTGTGTGTGTGTGTGTGTGTGTGTGTGTGTGTGTGTGTGTGTGTGTGTGTGTGTGTGTGTGTGTGTGTGTGTGTGTGTGTGTGTGTGTGTGTGTGTGTGTGTGTGTGTGTGTGTGTGTGTGTGTGTGTGTGTGTGTGTGTGTGTGTGTGTGTGTGTGTGTGTGTGTGTGTGTGTGTGTGTGTGTGTGTGTGTGTGTGTGTGTGTCACTTTGCTTGATCTGAGAATTTTATAAATATGTTGAATAAACAAATGCATAAATATGTTGTTATATTGTATAAATATACGTAGGAGCCCTGTAAGTAGCATTAGCCCAACCAGTACCTGGGAACTCTAAGTAATACGGTTTAAGCCTTTGATATTCAATTTTTCCGTTTTAACTTATTTTCAAAGACAGGTCACAACAAATTATCTCGTTAGACAACACCTATTGTTTCCTTATTGATACTCACTGCTTGTTCCTAGAGTAGTGCGTATTCATTTGATTCGAGTGTCCAATTTATGAACATATTCATACAAGTAATATCTCTTTAATTATTATTTTTGCACATGTACTACTTGTTTGTATTTAGAGACGTTTATCCAATTATTTTATCTCGGAAACAATGTTCCCGAATGTCTTATTCTTAAATTGAAATGTTTTAATACTACAATTATAGCTCAATATTTACTGCGTCTTATGTGGCATTTGTATTTAATCTCCGTTGCCCATTGCAACCTTAAAACTTGTTCACCTAGTGTCGATTGACCCCTTTACGTCATGTAACAATAAATTGTACAAATATATATTTAAGGAATTAGCCAAATAAGAATGTACCGTAATTGCTACTAAGAAAATGAAAAATATGTTAAACGTTTTCTCTTAAGAAGTAGAAAATCAGTTACATTTTCACTTGAAGAAGCCAATTTGTTAACGCTTACATGCGATTGTCTTAACCGGTTTGTGTCTTAATTAAATTGTAAGCATACAAATGTGTATCACTCGCTACTTGCTGAGTCATAAACCATACTATGAAGATAATCAAAGAATCACATATTCGAATAATTAAAAAAAAAACTGATACTTGCAAAAATTATGCGTGTATGAGGAACATAATTACTACTTGTCTGCCGAACATCGCCACCAATAATTTCTCTCAAGAGCAGATCTTGTTCCAGTCTCTTTGTCGTCAGTCTGTCTCTCTCTTTCTACAATCTAACAATTTTCTTACTCCATAAAATACAACTTTATTTTCTTCATTCACTCAATTATTTCACCTATTCTGCTTATGTAAGGTATTCATATACGTGCTTGTAGTATACTTGATTTCCTGCTTCTGTCTGTAGTTGGCACTACGTCCCGTCCTTAACAATAAATCATACCATTTTAGCTGTTTCCAGACATTAATCTTACCTTGAGCAGAGTTAACAAAGGCTTGATAAAAAAAAATTAAAACTTACGTGTTTAATAAAAGTTTAATATAGAGAATAGATTGAAATTTTATGTAGGCAAGCCTGAAGGATAGCACGAACATTACTTAATACAGGAATATTTATTTGAAGTCGAAATAAATCTGGCTATAAATCTCATTCGGCCAGTAAATAATAAATATTTACCTCCGGACACTAAAAATGTTTTAAATCAACAAAACGAGAAAAAGTCACAAAATATCTATGCTATTGTATACAGCACAACGTCCTGATCTGCAGAATACGAGTAGCACATTTATTGTTATTAGATAATGAATCAGTTATCAGATTATCCTTCTACTTTTTGTTTAGTCAAGTACCAGTTGTACAGCAATCATACTATAAACGCTAAAAATTCAAAACAGTCAGCTTTGAGTCTAAATGTCCTTTAGTCTGACAACTGGCTGAATTTTTAAAATTTTTCAAATAGTTGATCAAATTTTGTGCCTTGGAGTCAAAAATTTATAAATTTCCAAAATTTATACACCATACTCAGATATTGGATAAAATTCTCTTCAATTATATATCCCACATGGAATTTGCAAATTTTATCAAACATTTGCCCTTCTTTCTGAGGCTACTTTTAGCCTCCAAAAAATTTTTAAATTTCCAAAACTTACTACATTTAGATTTTACCTGAAATTCCTTTTAACTTGATATGCCACATGAATTTTTGTGATTTCATCAAATTTTTCACCACTTCTGACCCTCGGGATCCCAAAATTTAAGAATTGTTTAAAATAAAAACTAAATTAATTTTTAAATTAAAACTCCCTTTAATGCGATACCCTACACGGTCTTTTGAGCTTTTTAAATGATTTTGAACTCTCATATATTTGCCTAACACTCCCTTATATTTTTTGAGATCAATCTCAAAACCAATAAGTTTCTGTAGAGCAAAAGTGTGGGCGGTCAAAAGTTATGGTGAGACAGACAGATACCTAACGGTCCAGCTAAAACAAAGCGAGTTTGTTTGGTGCAAACTCGCTTCGCTTGTTCAAAATCAACAAAAATCACAATAATTAAAAACAAACACAATCTCAGAGAGACCAGGCATTTCATTGAAATTTTTATTATTAATTCAAATAGGCAAGAACAAGCAAAACTACATATTCACTGAGCTAATCGTTTAAACAATAAAAACTCGCTCCTCTGCTTGACAGCACAGCTACTAACACCAATTGATACAGGATCTTCAATGGTAAATTTTGCGGCACTATATAAGTCAACGGGAAACGTAAACATGACACATTATTTGGTTCTATATCTAACAGTGTAACATTCATACAGAAAAGTAATAATCTTGATATTATTTTTTTATAATACAAGTGCATATAACTTGAGGGCTATAAATGAAAAATAAAACTTTGTATTCTATAATTTTTTTAAATTAAAATAAGTTTTGCAATAATTAAATTGAATCCTTTTTCACTGTAGTTACCTTGTAGGCCTACTTTACAAAGGTTTCCATCTTAGAGATGACTGTACTTTTTGGGACTATCTTGAACTACTTTAATAAATATATATAGTTCATAATAACATAGCATGTAAATAATTTGTTAAGTCAATTTTCTTTTATTTTTTGTTGAGAAAAGACTGGAAACTTACATTACGATTTTTAAACACCTTACTTTTTCAGAATTAGATAACATTCCACTGCAAACGCGTAGAAAAATAATCAAATCTAATTTCAATAATACCATATACGCGTACTAATATGACGTAACCAGTTGTTCGGTAAAGGTTAAATGCTTATCAGTGGAAGATTATATACAGAAAGAGCAACAGCAGTATAAACATTGCGTCCCAAACAAGAGCTGAAATATATTTCATTCCACAATTACATACAGTTTAGAGCTATCAGCAAAGGACAATAGAAGCAACACAAATGTGAATTTTAAGAAAAACAGACGCACGATAAAATAAAAAAAACAACGCATTATGAAAAACATTCAGAGCAATACCTACAGACTCTATAATAGAATAAAATCAATTGAGACGTTTTGGTCAAAGTAAAACAATAAGTGAGGTAAATATAATTTGAATAGAAGCAAATGCAGAGAAAATATGGCAAGATGAAATAAGAAATCTCGATAAAAAAATAGGAGAGAAAATCGTAGACATCGTTAAAACAGCACAGGACAGGATAAAACGGGTAGACATATGGAAAAAACCTTATAAATTATTCATTTCCACAAACAGCTCTACATACGTAAGAATTAAGTACGAACGTTGTAGGCCTAAATAGTGTTTAAAAATTGGTTTATTTGTTGAGCCAAGAAAATTGTTTCTTACAAGTAGATTGGCGCCGAAGGAACAAAATTATATTAGTTGAAATTCCAACTTTAGAGTTGCTTAATTCAAGGTTGTTAATTTTTTTATTTTTTTAGAAACGTTTAGCTCACAATTGACGAGCGGTTTAACTGTTAGTATTGGAAAACTGAAGTGGAAATCGGTCTTCAATTTAAACAACGTTAAATTTGTCTTCGTTCGTCGAAGACTTTATTTAAAACGTAATGTGATTTTGGATTGTATTTACTTGTTTCGTTTATTTAAAATGTCACACTCGTAATTTAAGAAGAAAGTTGTAATTTACCTTCGCTTAATAACTCTATCTTTTAGAAGTGTCTTATTTTGTTTCCCTCAAAGGTAAAATCTGCACAGGAAGCATAAGAGCACACATTTATAAAACATAATTATATGAGCAAGCATAATTATTAAAACCATTAAAAACAGTATTACACCTTTTGACAATCCCGTTAACATCCGTTTAATTGAGGTAATTAACACGTCATAATTTAATTAGAGTTAGACATTGATTTTATTTCCACTCCTTAAAACACGAGTTAGTCGGAACTATACTCTATCATTATCAATCAACAAGAAAATCTTCCGCAAATTAACCGTAACTTCTTTATACTTTTCTCCAAGAAAATCATGACATTTGCACCTGGAGGTGAAAGATAGGTCTCGTACACGTTCCAGGTCTGTTCGTTCATCGTTGCTCTCTCTACTGTACCTCTAAAGCAGTCGTTACAAATATCCACATCCAGTTGCTCTAAGTGTGTCGTTATCCGTTACCCATCTGTCTTCCCCACGTTTGCTTTACACTAACCACTTTCTCATATTGGTGTAAAAATTCCTCTTCTTCGTAGTTTCAATAATTGTGGCAATGCTTTTTTAAACTCCACTCCGCTCCTTCAATCCGTGTTAGTAAATTTGCCAATTATTTATCATTTCTGATTTGTATTTTCTCTTTCCTTGTCATATAAACATAAGCATTAAATGTGGGGCCGTTAAGTTTGTGCGCATCTCTGTTCTTCTTTTAGATGTCAATGGCATCTTTACCTAAACTAATAAATAGTTAATCCAGTAATTGGATGATACATTTTATCTGCAATAGCTGCGCGCGTGTGGCAAACTATATTTTTTACATATTCAATAACTGTCAATGTGTAGGGTGATTCAAAAAGGACTTTACAACTTTCAAAGCACATAAAAATTTATTCAGGTGAACAAGCAGTCATTTTGGTTTGTTGTGAGTAGACATCCCACCTGAAGTCAATTTCATTCCAAACTCGAGCAAGTACGTCGGGTGTCACTTGCGGCGTAAATGCGATTTCTCAGCTCAGAGAAAAATCTGGAACAAACCCATCGAGGTTTGTATGATTTCAGGTGCAAACTTTTCCGTAATACGCGCAAACGGTCGATTGTGGTATGCCAGTTTCACGAGAAGCACGTCGTGTTGATTTCTTAGGGCTACTAGCAAAGCTCTCCCTAAGTTGTTCCACAGTGGCATCAGAAACTTTCGGGAGTCCTGTTGATTTTGCATGTCGTACAGAACAACCATTCTCGACAAAGGTGTGGTGCCAAACGTAAACTGTAAGCTTGTTTGGAGGATCTTTACCATACTCAGTACAAAAACTACGTTGGACTGTAGTAGCTGACTTCGTTTCATGTACCAGAATACACAACAAGCACGTTCCGCACAAGTGAAAGTAGCCATTTTGAACAACAATGGTGCTAGCTTTCTGGTGGCTGCATTTGGAACTACGGCACTACGTGATCAAACTTGATGTGTTTTGCTTTAAAATGACACCTCAACTGACTCTTTAAGTCGTCTAAATAAATTTCTATATGCATGTAAAGTCAAAGTCAAAGTTGTAAAGTCCTTTTCGAACCACCCTCTACTGTGAAGCATGAGAGCGGTTATTGAAAATAAATATATTCTTAGAGGCAAAACAATCGAGACGCTGTAAAGACTGCATGGGACGGGATGAAGATGTGTGTAAACCATATAGCTTATTGCTTTTATACCTTAACGTTCTTCTAGCTCTTTTTGTTGACCAGTTAAAGTTCGCTAAATAAAAGACTGATTAGCAAACTATTTTATTCGGAATATAGTAACTCGTCTGTAGTCAAACGTTATATTCCGTTACACACGTCAGCACTTTTAAATTCAAATAAAGAAACACTTTCATAGCAAGTAACCAAAACGAAAAATGAAACAAGAATTCAAAACATAGAGTTGACTCTTGATCAATAATCATAATGAGCTGACCAATAATTTCATACCATTTTGTGCTTCAGCATATCAAACGGGTTGTTGAAAATTCTAAGACTTTTTATGCCGTCAGTGGTTTCGGTATTTTCTCAATAACTGTACCTACACTACATTTTCGACGTTTTAAGAATGCAGTAGTATCGATCTACCACGATACGAAGAAGAAGTGTACCAATTGTAGACAATTGTATTGCTGAATGTGGTAATGGGTGAGGTTAGGTAAGAATGTCTCGGTTTATTAGTTCATTGTTTAAAGTAAACACAATTCAAATTCAAAAAAAATGACTGATAAATAAATAAAATGTATGTAACAGATTGACACTCGGTAACAATCTCAGTATAAGAAAACAACTAAAATAAACTGAACTAAGGATTTTTGTAACATTTAAGCGTTTTCTTATTCTTCGTTCACAAACATGCTGAACCTACATTTAAAATGTTATTCATAATGAGTGTATTTTATTACTACGAGATTACAATTAAACCTCACCTAACGAACCTAACTTTGCGAACGAAAACATTACGTTTTGCAAACGTGTTGCGACTAAAAAATAATATAATATATCTTTACTGTAACCGTATAGGCTATACGGTATACATAAACATTATAAGACTTGTAGTACAGGACCAGAGAAAAGCGACAACCACAAATAGATTCCGATCATAATATATTTTTAAATCTACGTGTAAGCGACAATCATAAAAATACATGTGTAAAATTTACTGTTCAAAGCGAAAAGCGAGTTCTGTCACAAAAAGGGAGCCATACTCCTTATAGTAACCTGCAAGAGCCACCTTGCCTTACTTCGAGTTGTTTTCTTTTACATGCATTAAAAAAAAGTAAGTAATTTAAAGGCATATTGGTTTTCATGTGTACTTGTAGTTTGTCTATTAACCTAACAACGCCAACTTTTGGCGTCACAGGCGGAGATCGAATTTATATTATTGCTACAAACATTTTTCGTAAAAAATAGGAAAATAGAAAGTGACTGTAATCGTCAACATACTATTTTGTAACATACGCAAATATATTTCACGATTTCTATTATCCAATAAACGTATATGCGATATGTACTACATACCGATGCCAACTATAAAATAATCGAAATATCGAAAATTAGTGTAGGTACGGTTGTTGAAAAACTACATAGCTTCATATTATAAATATTTTGTCGTCAGATGACTTTATCTTAAACAATATAGAATGATAAATTATTACTGAATTTATTACGTTACTTTATATTATAAGATAGACTATTATTTTCTGCTAAGTTTAATACAGTTTTTAGTTGTGGAAAATAATATCTACAGGTCTAATGGGGTCATTAATTTCTTTTAAAAAAATTTCCTTGGGTGATATTTTGTGTTATAACACCTAACGTTGTTAATTCTGTACGCGTTGAAATTATCACCGCGGAAGAAATGGAACACGACTATCCTATTAAGTTTAATCCATTTCAAACAACGTCGCGTAATTCGGCTTGGTACAAAGCACCGATTTAGCCGTTTCTATATTTAGCTTCAAACATCATATTATTTTATCTTATGGTCAAAGAACAAAAAGATGATTTAAATAACTTATTTTATTCTGTGTTCCATTTGTCAACTGCTGTTTCTATTGGCTTACGTTAATCACATTTTCAAAATGTGAAAACTAACGTTTGGTTTCAAGTCATATTCAAAAAACAATTATAACAGAGTAAACAATACGCATATTATTCTGTTGCCAAACTTTATACAAAGTTTTGAAAAGCATTCGAATTTTAAGTTATCATTACTATAAGATAGTTCAGATTTAAGATCTCAGACATTAGACCGTTTACCTTATATCGTATCATTGTCCTTAGACTTTAGATTTTAGACTCTAAACCTTACAATTCATAATTATGACTAAAGCTTGAAACGGAGACGGAGACTTCGTGTTTTCCACCCCGGAAGATTTTATCCGCGCTCTGGCTAATTTTGTTCACGAAGGCCGATAAATCTTTCTTCCCGAAACACAATACGGACGACGTACTTGTTAAACACCCTCGAGCCCTACGTGACCCCATTTGGGATACCCTATGTATGGCTAGTTCAGAATAGGGCTACACCCCACGAGACAGCACTAGTCTACATGTTAGTGGAAGCCACCAATGATGCGTCATAAAAAATCACGGTTTCGCTAGAATAGTCTAGATACATGGGGAATATTGATTCTTTACTAGTTGGTCCAAACCTTGATTATGCCTTCTACAGCGTCGTGACAATTTTACCTTATAAGTGAATTTTTCCTCTTCTAAGCATCACAAATTTTTCACAAATAAAAATATATTCAACACAGAAAATATAAATTTCGATTCACAACTATGATATGCCAATGATAATAGTATGATAATGACGTCATTCACTTTTACAAAGAAAGAACAAAATCAATTTAAAACATGTATATGGCCATCAGAAAATGTTATATATAGCATTAGTATTCTACTTAAGTGAAATTCATATCCTGAGTAACGTTGCTATATATATTGCAACAGTACAAACATTAACGGTACTGTGCATTGCCAAAATAAATGAAATAAATAATAAAAATAAATATATAAATTAATAAACATGATTCAGATTGCATAAGCTGGATCATAGTAAAAATAGGGAGCGCAGAATTCATGCATGGACATGCATTTTCGACACACCTGTCGCTAGCGTTGTGTACGCGCGTATTTTGTTGGTGTGTGTGAAACCTGTCCGTTCCTGAAATGTAACCAACCCTTTTCAAGTAAAATAGTTGTATGTTTATTTTAATTATAAGAAAACTATGTACGATAGGATAAAACAAAAGACACCAAAGTGTATAGAAATTATAGGTAAATAAAGTGTTAAAAAACCGTACAGATGTGACGAAAAGTGCAATTACTATAAGTCAAAAATGAATAACTCTTTTTGTGAGTACCATAAAGAAGTGCAATTTACGTATAGTAATCACATAAAAATTAGTGATCGATTGAGCATCGAGTGATGTGAAACAAACTTCGTAATTCGCAAAGATAGGCGAAAATTGTGACTTGAACCAGAGTGGGAAAAGTGACGCTCCACAGAATCTGACAGGTCAAATATTGTTCAGACAGGAATTTTTGCACGACCTGACTATAAATACCAGGTCGTGCTAATAAAGTTTCTTCTTCTCGATTCAACCATTGCCGCAGGAGGCTATGTCAGTCGACGACGCCAATTCACATCTATAGTGAGAGTCACAGGACAAACTAGATGTCCAACCAGATAAGTACACGACCAGAGGACCAGAAGGACACGGAGGAAAAGACCAGACGACAAGAAGGACACGGAGGACACGACCGGATGACCAGAAGGAGGACGTACAGATGAATAACCACGTCAAACGAGGTGATAAAAAACCATTGTAATTATAAACATTTGAAAGACACTAATTAAAGTTGGAATGAAAGACATTCAACCAATAATAAAATAAATAAATTATACATAAATGTAAAAGCAGAATAAAAATTAGAATAATATTTCTTGTATCGAATTTAGTAATTAGTAACGTAAATGATAAGAGAAATATTTAAATTTTGAATTAACGTAATTAATAATGTCTTTGATGATAAAGGAGAACGCATATGCAGTAGAAAGTTAAAACAAAGTAATATAAAAGAAATTTGAATAGAAGTAAATTCATTTTTGAAGCTAATGAATCAGCAATTGCAGAAAGATGAGCACACAACGAGTAAGCCGAGAGCAAAATAAGTATTTTAAAGTAATTAAAATTAGATAATAAGATTGGTGTATAACTTGGTATGTAATTTGTTATCGAAAACTTCGTACAAACGATATAATAATGAGTCAATGTTTAATATGCGATATGAAAGATTTTGTTTAATAAATAAATTATGGAACAATTTTGAAACTTAAATAACCTATCATCATCTTATTACGATTACACCCATGAAATCAATTCAATAAATTAAATTGAATTTGTTATGTTATATAACACCCAGATTTAAATTACATTAAAAAAATATTAATTTGTAGTGTTATAAAATTTTGACATCCCAAAAAACTTGGGGCTCCTCAAACACAAATAAATTTGTATTTGCAACCTATATACACAAAGATATACGGTTGTATAAATTGTCTCCCAAAAGCGTGGGGCTACACAATTTAAATTACATTTAAATTGGTAATTTGTGTTGTTATAATATATATATATATATATATATATATATATATATAATATATTACAAAATCACAACGATTTTAATTCGTTTATTTATTGATGTGTGTTAAATCTTTATGTACATTACATCACATTAAATTCGTGTGTGTGCAAGAATGAAGGTTGTAATCATAATAATAATAATAATAATTCTATTTGATTGGTTTATAAATCATTTCAATTTTTATTAACACTTTTTTTTGCGGTTTAGAAACTCATTATTATTTTGACATATTTATTACGGGTAATTTGCAATATCAGATTACACGTTAATTTCTCATTTATTTTACGATTCCAAATGATTCGTATTTTTGCTTACCTACTACTTATAATTCGTAGTCTTATTTGACACAAAAACATATTATAAAATCTTATTGCTAATACATTGTTATAAATTTCTATACTGCTTTCAGCTAGCTCAATTCTCTTACTGATTATCTACTCTTTTAATTATCTAACTCCTCTTTTTTTATATTACTAATTTCTCTTTGTTACTGCATATGCATTGCTTTCTATTAATTTCTCTGACGAGGTCGTCATTTACTACTAACAATAATTATATTTTTTAAATTACAGTTACTGCTAACTCTTATCGTTACACAGTCTTTCATATTACTGTACTTAATGTACAAACAAAAACATATCTACAACTATACAGTTACTTGACTCATCTTAGAATCGAATTGTTTATTTTTTTCTCTTTAATATTTAAAGTCTTTTGATTCGGTCTCGGTTTCTGATAAATGCATGGTTATTTGTCACCTTGTTATTTGTGTGGTACATCTGAAGCGTGTCCTCTTCGGTCTTGGATACGGATGATCCTCTACGGTCCTGGAAGTCCTGGAGTCGGGTATTCTAGCAGTCTTGTAGTCTCTCGTACTCTGGTTCACTGGATTCTCTCGTTCCTGGTCGTGGCCTCTGGTTCCACTTGCTCACTCGAATGGATGTGCAGTCTTGAAGACTCTGGTTTCTGCTTGTGGTTGATCTACGATAGTTGTTGTTTCTACGTAGATACTTTGGCTGCCATGGTTTTCAATCAATTCTAGAAGTACTAGTTGTTGGACATAGCCTCCAGCTGTTCTGATGATTAAACGAGAATCGAGTTGTAGTTCTTGGACATAGCCTCCGGCCGCTATGATGGTCTGACGAGAAAGAGAAACATGTTTGCGCGTTCCCGTATGTATACCCAAGGCGGCAAGGCAAAATCATGTCTCGACAATATTCTGCATGTTTGAAAGTGTCGAGAGCGTCACTCTTAACCCACGCTTTATTGTTACACTTAATTTTCTCGTCTTCGCGAATCGCGAAGTCTTTGGGACATTATCCGATATTCATTCGATCGGTAATTTCTAGGTATTCATCATGTACAAACCGTTTATCCTTATCTTACTTAGTCTAATTACTATTGATTTTTAACTTCCTATCATTACACTTTTCATTCGTTTTTCACAATTTTTTATACGCTTGTTCGTTATTTTTAACCAACCACACATTTTGGTGTCTTTAGTTTTTCGCTACCATGCACACAAGCATTATAAATTAATTTAAATACAATAATTTATATCGTTACTGAAAAGGGTGGCGCTTTTCAGGAATGAACAAGTCGCACACACACACACACACACACCCTTTACGCTTTTACGTGTGTACACACATACAAAGTGCAGCTGGCGTCAATCACCTGTCCCAACCTGCAAGTCAGGCGTCTCTTACAATTTATATTGCAGGCTGAATTCTTATTATTATCAAAATGCATTATTTATTTCTTCTAATCACTTACCTAAATTACTTTGTGCAATGCACAGTACTCAACCTATTTGTACTGTTGCATTATTCCCTTCCTTAATAAACAAAAATTAATAAGTGGTTTATTAAATTTGTTGCCTTTTACATTAGACAACAGTATATTAAAAATTTTTATCAAGCACATTTATTTACATTTAGTTCAAATAATAATGACTAGCTTATTATTTACTTTACCCTTATGCGTGACGGGCTGAACAATTATTTTCCTCCCAACGCCTGTTGAGTTGGTGTGTTCCGTAACATTCGCTTTAAGTAGCGTTCGTCTTTAATTTATCACAGTGACCTAGTTATTTATTCGTAGAATTTTCTTAAAGAGCTGGCATGGTATTTGCACACTTCTTTCAGTCTTATATTATCATATACGATGAAAGTTTGTTGTCCAATTTGTCTCTGCAACGTATAGGGTCTATCGTATAATCTGAAGAATTTCTTCGCCGTATTATCACTCCGTTTTCCCACTGGATTATTCTTCATCAATATTTTCTCTCCCACCTTAAATTTCTGCAACTTGTGAGTTCTATTGAATCGTTCAATTCTTTCATTACCTTTCTTCATAATCCTCCGTTTTGCATGTGCAATTTTTATGATTACTGGGACTGGTAAGTTCTGATTAGCAGGTTTCTGAACATACTTTCTCCAGAATCGGTTGAGTTGCCGATCTTCTTCAATCTCTATCGGTGTATAGCTCGTAGCTTTGCTGTAATTTTCGTTCATAGCTTTCTCAAAGAATGGTAAATATTCTGCCCATTTATTATGTTGTTTATGGCAGTAGATTCTTAAATATTTACCCAACTCCTTGTTCACTCTCTCGGCTAAATTTCCCTGTGGATGTCTGATCGATGTGAGTATGGGTTGTATTCCATTTTCTCTCAATATTCTATGCCATACCTCACTCTGAAATTGCACTCCTTGATCACTAAGAATCCTCTTCATTTTGCTATGTGTTGGAATATACTTTTGTAACAGAATTTTTATGACAGCTTTAGTGGTGTATCTCATAATTGGATACAGACAAACTGCCTTGAAAAACACGTGTATGCAGACTAGTATGTGTTTAACCCCCCGACTTGATCGAGGTAAGGGCCCCAAGAAATCCACTGCAATTAATTCTCCCTTCGCTTCCTTCTGTATACTCCGCATTCCCACATAGGTATGAAGATTGGGTTGTTTAGCAGTCTGGCAATCATAACATTTTTTTAATTCATTTTTTATTTTTCTCCACATGTTATTAATTGTAAAATCTTCTTTAAGGGATAAATAACATTTTAACGCCGATGCATGAGCTAAGCTCTCATGAGTTGGTTTGATTAGCTTATATAACATTTCATTAGACACCACAACTTTCCAATCATGTTTTATTAATTTGAAAAGAATGTTGTTATGTATCTTATACTGAGTTGGTAGTTGAGATTGATTCTTTAGATTGTGTAAAGTAACATTTTTATTTTGTTCACTTGCTAAACTTTGTAGCATTCCTTTTACTTCATTGCTAGCCTTAAATTGAATAGGTAATAGGCGTATTTCATTATCTTCTTTATCGTAGGTCTCTTCACATTCTTCTGGAACATAACGACTTAAAATATCTGCAACGCTATTATCCTTTCCCTTGTAGTATTTGATGGTGAATGAGTACTCCCCGATGGCTAAAATCCACCTTAATAAACGAGAGTTGGTGACTTTACATTTAAGTAGAAATGATAATGCTTGATGGTCCCTATGTATCTCAAAATGAGTCCCATAAATATAATATCGGAACTGTTTAAGAGCGTATACAATTGCAACTATCTCTTTCTCTGATGTTGAGTAGTGCCGCTCTGCTCCTTTGAAAACTCTGCTCGCATAGGCGATGACCCTTAGGTTTTCTTCGGAGTCGTTCTGGTATAGCACACTTCCTACGGCGTAATCATTAGCATCAGAATAAATAACGAATTTTCCTTCTCTTTGAGGATGATGTAACATGATTTTCTCTACGAATAACGCCTTTATTTGGTCGAAGGCTTCTTGAGCTTCTCCTCCCACTTCCATTTTCGTCCTTTCTTTGTTAATTCTAACAAAGGTTGAGTCCTCTCAGCATACAACAGTTTAAACCTTCTGTAGTATCCAGTTAACATCAAAAATGCACGTAAACCTTTAAGATTCCTTGGTATAGGAAAACTGGTTATACTGGTTATCTTGGTAGGATCTGGTTGTATACCTGAGGATGAAATGATGTGTCCTAGGAATTGGATGGAGGTTTTTATGAATTCGCATTTGTCTATGTTAAGGGACATGTTTGCTTGCCTAAACTTATGGAATATTGTGCGTAGATTTTTTTATGTGTTCATCAAATGTCTTGGATACTACTAAAATATCATCTACAAAGATCATCGTATAAGGTTCTACTTCTCGTCCTAAGGTTCTTTCTAAACACTTTACTATCGCTGCCAAACTCGTGCTTAATCCAAACGGTATTACCTTATGTTGGTTACACTTATTCTTGTACAGGAATGCAGTAAATTTTCTATCCTCTTCTCAGATTGGAATCTGCCAAAAACTTGAACGTAGATCGAGTTTCGTGCTCCTTCACATTTTGTAAACAGCTCGTCCGCATTGGGCGCGCAGTTATACTTCTTCGTTATAATACTGTTCAGCTCCCGCATGTCCAGGCATAGACGAATATCCCCGCTTTTCTTCTTTACTACAACTAGAGGATTTAAGAAGTTGCTGTTGGACCGTTCTATTACGTTATTATCCAGAATGTGACGTATTTCCGTTTCTACTTCTTCCTCGTAGCGCATTGGAATCGGGTATGTCCTCCTGAAGAATTTTGTTGGGTCTGTTACAGTGATGGTGTGTTCGTATACTGTCGTCTGCGTCGGTGTTTCACTGAATATCTCTTCATACTCATTTATTATCTCGTGGAACCGCTTCTCTTCCTGTCTAGAGATATTGTCGGTGGTCTGACTTGTACATCGAGTCGGTGCATATTGAACCTTTGGTTTAGTTACGACAATAGGTGGCTCACTTACCTTATACTGTCTCTCTTCTTCATTCATATTTATGTTATGTTGAACACCCTTATAATTACATATTATCTTATTCTTACTGATATCAATCTTAGCATCTAGTACACTCAATAAATCAATTCCTATAATACCATCATATATTTACTTATTCATAATTATCATTGGATATTCTACAGCTAATTTTTCATACGTCATGGATACATATGCTTGTTGTTTAACTTTTTCTCGTTTATTTGTCGCAGTTGTAATATTCATATTACTTACAGGTAACATTGCTGTACTTTTAAAATAATTTTTATTTTGTTGAACCCAAGTAGCGTTTAGAACTGACAGCTGACTACTCGTGTCCACTAACATTTTAATTAGCCAGTTATTAATATAAACATCCACAATGGTGCACTTTTTGTGATCGCGCTCCGCTTGGCTTATATCCTGGTCTGTACTAAGCAATTCATCGCGTATGTCACCCGGATATATGTTGTTTATTGTATACTGCCTTTTGTGTTTCCTAAGTCATTGTTTAGAAGTTGAGGGTGTGTTCGCCGCTCCCTCTGAGCCTTCCTTCTTTGACGTATTGTGCATTCTTACCGCATTTACCCCTCTTTCATACGGCTTAGGAAATCGTTTGTTTGAGCTGGGCCAAATGTAACGTCCCTTACCGCTCCTGTTTTTCTGCTTCGTGCGTCGTTCCACCTGTTCACCGCCTTCCACTTGTTGCGTCATTGGCTGGTGCGCGTAGTTCATAGTTGGTTTATTTACCATGTGTTGTACTGGTGATCTATTTATTGTGTGTAACGTTGTGGGTTTATACTCATCACGGTTGTAATTTCGGTTATAATTACCTTGTGGTTGATAATTGTGCTGAGTGTTTTCTCCGCGAGTGATATTCTCAGATTGAGTTATAAGTATTAAAAATTCTTCTATTGTTTTAATACCCTGTGTGTATACAGCTAGTTGGATATTTTTCTGAAAATGGTATGACAGTTTAGATATTATCTCATATTCTGAAAACTTAGGTTTACGATGTTAATCGTTCAATTTGTGCTATTGTATATTGTTCCATACTTTGACGTCCGTGAATATTATAACTACCGTATTCTAGTTGATCACGTATTTGGCGTTGTGTATGGATATTCCAATATCTATTTTCAAATGAGTCTCGGAATTGTTGATAATTTGTGACATTATCACGTATTATAGTATACCATTGTGCTGATGACTCTTTAAAATGTCGAGTAACAAAGGCTATTTTTTCGTTATCATTAATGGCACTACCAATCTTTTCCATTTCCTTTTCGCAGTTGGCCAAAAACTCCATACTGTTCTCCCATTTATTACCTGCAAAAGTTAGTTTAACTCTATCATCGACTGGCGCTGGATACATCATCATCGGTGCTGGACGTTTACGTAATTCTTCACGAAATTGATCCATTTCACTCTTACTTGATCCTTCATATTGGACATTTCTCCAGAACAATCTTTCGCAGTCTTGGATGTTTCTTCTATCTTGTTCTCATTTATAATCGTGCGTGATTCTATTTCCTTCGTTTTACTAGTAGTCGCTTGAAGCTGATCATGAACATCTTATATTTTACTGTCCTGTTCATGCTTTATCACCTTCATTTGTTCATTTACCCCGTCATTTATTTGTTTATGAATATCCAGTAAATCTTTTTTCTATTCTATACGTAACTCTTTATGCTTATTTTCTAACCTAACAGAGTGTTCATGCAGGGCTTTCCTAAACTTGTTGCCTAATTCATTATGCGCGTATTTGTGTCGATAATAGTATCTGCTAACTGCATCGTACTATCTTCTATGTCTTGTTTCAACTCTTATCTTACTTCATTTAGATTTTCTGTAATGTTTACAGTATCTTGTTTTAACTCGCCTAGTGTATTATTTAAATCTTCCTTTAAATCGTCTGTTTGTTTACTTATATTTTGATTTAATTCTTCTTTCAGTTTTTCTGTTTGCTTATTTAGTTTATCATTTATTTTTTTTATAGTTTTGATATTATCTTGTTTTCATTCTTCTTTTATTTTTACATTCTCTTCTTTTAAATTTTCTGTTTTTTTTTCGAGTTTAGCATTTAGATTTTCCGCTTGTTTGACATTCTCTTCTTTTAACTCTTCTTTAAATTTTTCTGCTTGTTTTATAACTAATTTGTCCATCGTGGCCAGTATCGAATTTTTAAATCCTTCTAGATTCAATCCTCCTGGTTCTGCCATGTTGAATTATTTTTATTTATTCTTTCTTTATTATATTGTAATTTAAAAGAATTATTATTGGTGATACCCGGTTATGCTACGCTTTATTTATTATGTATTATTATTAATTATTATTATTATATTACTATTACGATTACACTTTATTTACAATTTATTACCTGTTGAGCGCCAGTTGTGTTCTTATAATACACAACAAATTGAAATAACATTTACTACAATACTAGTTATTCCATACAATATTTTTTTCTTTAACACACTTTTCTTTAGAGCATTCATTTAACTTAAAACAAAATTCTTTAAATCTTTAAATGATTATGGTCGCGTCCCACGTTCTTGGGCAACATTTACAACATCACAACGATTTTAATGCGTTTATTTTGATGTGTGTTAAATCTTTATGTACATTACGTCACATTAAATTCGTGTATGTGCAAGAATGAAGGTTGTAATCATAATAATAATAATTCTATTTTATTGGTTTATAAATCATTTCAATTTTGATTAACACTTTTTTTTATTTGTTTTGTGGTTTAGAAACTCATTATTATTTTGACATATTTATTACTGGTAATTTGCAATCTCAGATTACACGTTAATTTCTTATTTATTTTACGATTCCAAATGATTCGTATTTTGACATGATAATGTCTTTTAGCTTGACATCGTTTGAAACTTTCTGTAACATGTAATGCTGTATGACGTCATCATTGCGTGACGCTTCCACACTTTCGATTCCCTACAGTCTAGAAATTTGATATGTAAACGCATCGAGACAGAAATAATCGCTGCTGACATTGAGTTTAGCAAACGTTTTAGTGAGAATAAATTTGGTTTTACATGTTCTTTTTGTCTGTACTGCATCATTTGAAACTTTCTGTAACATGTAATGCGGTATGACGTCATTGGGATTGTTGCAAATAAAGGTTTGTTTTGATACGTCGCAATAAGTAAATAAAGGTTTGTTTTGTGTTGTGGTGAAATACACTGCTGCTGATATAACCAAACGTGGCGACTGACTAAAACAGTGTTCGACAATGGATAGCAGCGACGAGAAGGCTCAGATCAAGAAACAACAAAATGCCGAGCGAGTAAGAAAGTGCCGGGAACGAAAGAAGCTCGAGAAGGAACAGCAACGAGCGGCTGCTGTCGGCGGTGAAGCTTCGGTACCAGCGGCCCCATCGCAACAAAAACGAAAGGAAGATGACTTGATGCGCGAAGAATTGAACGAGTGCTTAATAAATACACCGTTCGCGTCGACGATGACTAAGCAGGAGAAAATCGATGCATTATACAACATGAAATTGGCAGAGAAGCGAAGAGAAACCAACGAACGAGTAAAACGTTGTAGATTGAATAAGAAAATTGAGATGGCAACTAAACGAACGAACGAAGCAGCTGAATTCGAACAGGCAATCGTTGCCCCAGGAACCAGTACGTTTTTCTGAATTTCCGGTCGCGTTCACTTCTTTTCTTTTTCACATGTACCTTACAGCGTGACTTGATATCTAATGCCATGCCTAAGTACTTTCTACTGGTTTCATGTGGTATCTATAATAGGATAAAGGCATGGACACGCGTGCTGACTTTAATGTTAAACAGTCGTGAGGCATACAGACAAATGCCAAACGATCGATTCAACTTGCTTCACTAGTTCAATTAGTTTACAATAGGATTTTTTAAAAGGAAAGCAGCTCTCCCATTAAAACTACGTCACTGTATGATACTTAAACTGAAATACTGTAAAAGACAGGAAGAGAGAGAGTGAGGGAGAGAAAGAGAAAGATAAAATATAACGTAGATAAATATACAGAAACGCTGAGCGTTCTGATTCAAGAAATTCCAGTTCGGTTCAACAGTTAATGAAATCACTTCCCCTATCACAACTATACTAGTAAGCTCCATGAGCTGCAGAACTGGCTCACTACGTATTTTGAACTAAGTAGATAAATTATATTTTTATACTATGTAGGTAGACTACTTATATTATTAGATAAATTTTGATATTAGAAACTTTTCACTTATCAGAAAAATTACAAAAATCCCCCGATTACACTAATAATATTTATTTTAGTAAAATAAAAACTGTAGAGCAATAATTCCTAACATTCGGATTACGCTTATTCTGACACCCAGACAGAATTTTTACACTTTTTCCAATTGCACCGTGGGTTCCAAAAATTTTAAAAATTATAAAACTGTACATTAAATTCAGATTTTAATTAAAATTGCCTTAAAATTGATACCTAACACAATTTTTTCAATAGTATCAAAATTTTGATCCAGCTGTTGGGCCTAAGGAAATTTTCAAAAATGAAGACTAAATTCAAATAATGGTTAAAATTATCTTTAATTTAATACTCTACATTGACTTTTGCGATTTTTTCACTATTTTTTACCCAACATTGTTTTCAGGATCAATCTCTAAAATAATAGGGTTGTGCCCGCTAAAATTATGAACACACAGCCCAGTTCTGCAAAAATATGTCGATACGTTGAAAAGTTATCGTTCAATTATGCCATTTGGAAGCTAACAAAATTTATTTATATTTATGACAAACATATTTTGGTAATCTCATCCACTACCAACATATGTAAAAGGAAACAATGGGAGCGCAAAAACCTAGTATTGAACGAGTAAAGCGGGTTTACTCAATCGTTGGGTATTTGTCTGTATGTCTGTATGTCTGTATACCTCACAATAGCATTTGAACCCATCGACTGTTCAACATTAAAATATGTCCATGCTTTTATTCCCACTTGCGGTAGCCCACTTTCGTGAACAGAAACTGAAATTAAGCGCTGCTTCTTCCGTTCAAAGAAAGCAGTTCCCTGATCTTCCAACGTTATATTAAAAAATACTAAAATCTGCGTATCACAGATTCTCGCAGAAAGTTAATTAAATACACGTTTTGTTCGGTGTAATGGTTTCGGATAATTACAAATGTCTTACGCTCTACCTACCACACTCTCTCTCTCTCTCTCTCTCTCTCTCTCCCTTCTGTAACACACACAGACACACACACACGCACGCACACGTTTCCTATTATATTAATTGATTACTTAGTGAATGTGACCTACGATTTAGCGGATGAGAAGCTGTTTGGTACGCCTATATGATTCAATGATTCAAAATTCGAAACTCACTTACTTTCGTGAATTTGTTGTATACTAGAAAAACCCGAAACCTTCACTCAAAGTAATATTATATTTATTTATTTATTATTTATATAAAGTTATTTGTATTATTAAAACTATTTTTATATTGTTACGTCGGTCTACTTGGTCGTCGTATGGTACAGTGGAAAACAAAATACAAGACACCAATTACGTCACTAATCACCAGATTTAATTATCACAATTAAACAGTTTATAATTAGCTCGTACAATATTTCCAGTTAGATTTGTCCACACCCAATAACAATGTCTATTAATAGAGTTTCACACAATTATTAACACAATACTACTACACTTCTACAACACACAATCCGCACTAGCGAAAATCGCTCACATAACTGAACTGACAATCCGGCTGCTATGGCTTTATATAGGCCCCGCAGAGGTGCAGTACAGCTTTGCCTCCTTACTGCACGCCATCGGCTTAATGCTTATCTCAAGTGTTCCTGAAACTCACTAGAACCACCTACGTGAATGACCCAACACAAACAACACTGAACGGGGGGGAGTGAAGAATGTTCTGGATTGTTCGGTACGCTTCTCGTAACACTTCCCCCTCCTTCAGCCTGTTCGTCCCGAACTGGCAAACCGTCTCTGAAGTAATACTTGGCCAGGCGATCTAGGTGGACGTCCTTGTGAAAGATAATTATCCTGTCCTTCGAATTCGGTCTCGTGTGATTCGAACATTAAGTTCCCAGGAATACGAGTCTTCCGCTCAACCGCTAGTTTTGCTGGACTCACTCCCGTTGCGTCATGTATTGATGACCTAAACACCACTGGCTGATCCAACTTTGTTTGGTTCTCGTCAACAACCTCTTGCGTAACTTCATCTTCAGCAACTTTTCCCCCGGGCTCTTCTGTTAACTCAGGAACAAACAAGGGGTTTCCTTGACATCCACAGTTGGCTTTCAATCACTTCTTTTGCCGTTACACTTATTTGTACTTCCTCTGATAGTTCTTCCATTTCCACCTGCAATAGGAAAGGTTCCCCTTGACCAGACTTGTTGACTTCTTCTTCGGCGAATGACACTTGCTTGATTGAATGGTTTGGCAGACCCTGACATTTAGCCATGCTAAGCTTTATCTTCTCTTGGCCAACATTCAGGACGTTCTCTCTTAAGTCCACAACGAATCCGTAAGCATCATAATGTCTGTGCCAAGAATCACTTCATCGACAATGTCTGCAACAAGCATTTGGTGGCTAAACTCGAAAGACCCAGGCGTACACGTCTATCTTTCCTAACACATTGACGGGGCTTCCAGTCACAGTCTGTATTGTACAAGAGCTAATTTGAGGCCGTCGGTTGCCGATTAAATCAGGGCGCACAATAGACACTGTAGCGCCCGTGTCAACTGTCGTTTTCGCTTATGTTTGTTTACCTTCCACAAATATAGTAACAATCAGGTTCCACTAGTCTTATGTAGCGTGGAGACTGTGTGCTGTTCTGGGGTTTTACTTTCCCAATTGGCGCGATCACTCCCTTCTCTCGGTATTTTCTTCTCCCAACAGTCTACCTATAGATGACCACGTTTCCCACAGTTTTAACACTTCGGTCTTCTGTCTTTATCCTTTTGTTAGAAAGATCGTTGTGGCGCTACTGACTTCTTAAACTGTTGTTCTTGAATCGTCTGTTTATTCCGTCCGTTGTGACAATACTGTGATACTGGATACATTTGACTGCAACGTGATGACATACTTTGATCAAAGTAGGTTGTCGACTTGGCAGCTTCAAAACGGAGAGCATGAACAAGAGCGTCTGAGCTATTCTGACTCCGTGCCATTTTCAACACTTGTTGTAATTGATTACCTCTGATACCGTAAATAAACATAATGAGAGAAATCCACTTTCTCTTCCCCCGATTCTTCGGGATAAGCCAATCTCGTCAGTCGGTCGACATTCGTTTCAAACTCTTGAAGGCTCTCCCCTGAACGCTGTCGCCTCGCTTTAAGTTGTTCACGGTACACTTCGCAAAATGCTGGTCACCGTACCGTAATTCCAGAGCTTTAGTTAATTCGGCATGTGTTCTGGCTGTCAGATGGCACTTTGTGTATTAGCTCTGCGGCAGGTCCTTTTAGCGCAAGAATGAGTGAAAGGCCTTCTCTTCTTCTGTCCAGTTATTTAAGCGAGCGGCAGCTTCAAATTGCCGATGATAAGTTGCCCAGTGAGTGCTTCCATTAAACGATGGGGCCTTTGCAAAAACTGGCCCTACTTAAGTTAATAGCGTTCATTGATTTCTCTGATATTTTGAATCTTCTAAACTTGACATACTTGTTTTCATAGTTGACACAGAGTTTTATATTTCAGATATTCTGTCAACTTATTTGTTCAGCTCACCTCGTAACAGGCCGAATTTTGCAGTGTCATCTTGTACGAATGCCTTAACGTCGTCTGCTTGACGACTAAATTCTTCTTTTTGCCGTTTCTCTAGTGTTTCATTTTCACTCTTATGTTTTTCGTCATATCGCCTTACTGTTTCTTCTGCTTCCTGTCGGCGCCTTTTCTCTGTTTCTTCTCTTTCCTGTCTTTGTTCTTCTTTTTGTTGTTCCTGTGTTTGCAGTAGCATTACTCGGAATGCTTCTATCATCTGACTGGTACTGGTTATCATTTTATTTTTATCAACTACCACTAACACCACTCTTCTACAAAGTGTCCTGTTTCCTCTGTTAACCGTTCTATCCCACTTCTGACACTACTGTTACGACGGTCTACTTGATCGTCGTATGGTACAGTGGAAAACAAAATACAAGACACCAATTACGTCACTAATCACCAGATTTAATTATCACAATTAAACAGTTTATAATTAGCTCGTACAATATTTCCAGTTAGATTTGTCCACACCCAATAACAATGTCTATTAATAGAGTTTCACACAATTATTAACACAATACTACTACTCTTCTACAACACTCAATCCGCACTAGCGAAAATCGCTCACATAACTGAACTGCACTGCACGCCATCGGCTTAATGCTTATCTCAAGTGTTCCTGAAACTCACTAGAACCACCTACGTGAATGACGCAACACAAGCAACACTGGACGGGGGGAGTGGAGAATGTTCTGAACTGTTCGGTACGCTTCTCGTAACAATATTATTAAAACTATTAAAATAGTCCGTAGGTTATCTAATTATAAGTGTAATACTACTGACTCGGAACACAAAGTTTTTATTGGTAACAATTAAAATTTTTACCTTCTGGCCTGAACCAGTTTTCGCTTATTATAAGCTTCGTCAGAGGCTATAGCTTTCGCTTATTACAAGCTTCGAGCCTCTGACTAAGCTTACAATAAGGAAAAACTGGTTCAGACTAGAAGGTAAAAATTTTACATTTTTACCAATAAAAACTTTGTGTTTCGAATCAGTAGTATTATACTTGCAATTAGTTAATCACCGGACACGTCATGGACAACAAAATCCAAGAATTCCATAGGTTATGTTACCTACGTGTATTTACGTTATCCATTAAGTATGTATAACTTATGTATACTTGTGCACACTATTTATAGAATACACCAGAATGTTCTGACTATGCATTTATAGATAAACATATTTTATTCAAGTATATTCTATACTTGAATAAGTACAGGCTGTTGTAGGCTGTTCGCGCCTGCAACAGCCTAGATATTTCTAGTAGGCCTAAGTGACAAAGGATGGTGAATGACGTCATTGTCATACTATAAGTAAACGGTGGTTGGCAGTTTTAGTTAGTATTTATTGAGAGTTTGATTAGTGAATTACAGAGTTTAGAGGGTGTGTTTGATACTACATTTATGGATCATTATTATATTTGTGTTGTTGTTTACGTAAATTACGATTGTGTCAATAATTGACATCACAGTTGTGAATCGAAATTTGTATTTTCTGTGTTGAATATATTTTTATTTGTGAAATGTTATTTTGATAACGATAAATAATAAGGTGTTGACAGAGATACGTGCGTTTTTATATAGATCGCTGCTTAGAAGACGACAAATTCACTTAAAAGATAAAAATGTAACGACGCTGTAGAAGGCATAATCAAGGTTTGGACCATAGTAAAAATTAATATTCTCCATGTATCTAGAGTATTCTATCAAAACCGTGATTTTTTATGACGCATCTTTGGTGACGGCTCTGTGGCTTCCACTGACATGTAGGCTACTGCTGTCGCGTGGGGTGTAGCCCTATTCTGAACTAGCCATGCAGAGGGTAGCTATGCTGAAGCCTGGTCTATCTCCAAAAATACAAGAAGATTGCCTATTGAGGATCGTCACGAGGGTATTTAACAAGTACTAGATAAACATTTTGCATTATAGTAGGTTTTTGTATATAGGCCTGGAATAGCCTAGATATTTGTAATAAGTGACAAAGGATGAATTACGTCATTATCATACTATAAATAAAAGGTGTTTGACAGTTTTCTAATATTCTGATTTTCGCACTTGCGGCAGGCCACTTCTGTGAACAGAAACTGAAATTAAGTACACTGTGTTCTGTTGAAAGGAAGTGTGACGATTTAATTGATAATAAAATATTTAATAATAAAAAAACATTAAAAAACAATTAAGTATTTTTAAATCGCACTATTAAACCTAATGCCCCTGTACTAACTCAGAATAAGTATGAGATGTAAATGGAAAATTCTAACTAAACAATTAATAAAAAAATCGAATTGTAAAAAGCTATTAATATCACAGTTAACCCTTTTGTAAGTCATCATGCGTTGACCTGTTTAATTCCGGACTCAACGTGCTTAGCGAACCGTCTGTAACTTAGAAATGTATAAAATCGTAATGTAAGTAATTAGTAATTTGAAGGCACGAGTAGTAGTTAAAATAATTCCCGTAAATTAAATAAGTATAATTAATTTGTTTCTTCTTGTTATAATATTGTCAATTTAAATAAAAATAGGAACTATATTATCGCGGAGTACTCGCTCCGCTTCGTTGTAATGTGCCAGTCGAATCGAGTTAAGAGTTACTATGCAGCCGTCAGACAGTGCACACCTACGAGCGAGAGCTCTTCAGAAATGTGTTGATTAAATTTAAATGTAACTGTTAGCTTCCACTACAAAACGTGGGGAGCAAGTTTTTTAATATATATAAAATGTAGAAAGGTTTTGTTAAGAAATGTAATAAGTTAAAAAAAATTAACAACACGTAAGCAAGATGACGTCTCTACTCAAGATGTAAACTCCAGTACAACTCTACATGTGAATATGTGACCTGCATAAACTGCACATATGGACGTCTACGACCCCTACGACGCTGACCAGGACCTACGTGGATCTACCCCAACTTTAACCAGCATCACTTCAATCTCCTCAGTGAACCAGCTATAAAATAATCGCCGAAGACACGACCCAGATGACGACGCCGACTACCAGAATTCCCAAGTGTGACACCCCAGGACGAGGACAGCACCACTTATTGTAAAGGTGACTCGATAGGTTGACTATCGAGAGTTAATTACATTTGAGACATAACTTATAGATGAAAGAGACTTTTCAAAGACTATAATTTTCTTTAAACAATAAATGAAACCAAATAGATGTATACTGTAATATTGAAAATCATACGTTGTAACGTTAATATGTAAATGTTAATTATAATCCCTTTAGTAAATAATACCATTCTTCAAATGGTAAATGTAATCTTGCAAGCTCCTAGATGAGCATAGTAATACTCAGACGTCTTTACAATATTTAAAGTAAACTCGGATCCGAGGTAAAAGTACATGATCAATATGATCCCTAGTTTCCAGAAAACACTTTTGAATATTTTAGTATAAATAATTATGTTATGGGATCCTTTCATATCATTTGTTAATAAAGAGAAGTCATCTTATTACACATTGAAGTGAGTGCATAAATCAGTGAAATACCTTCCCTTGTGTCCTAATAATTAGCTTAATTATTATTTGTTAATTGTGTTGAGTTTAATTTCAGTTCGTTACAACGTAGGCAGCCCGTATAATTGGCTAGTGTCAATTATGATGGGTTCCCTGGATTTGTAACGTGGGCAAAACGTTACAGAAGAAGGTCTCTGACTTTTCAAAGGTATAGTACAATATAGTAAAATCTGAGTATCTCAGGTTCTCATAAAACACACATACACAGAAATACCTCGCGACGTGGTTCCTGCAACATAAGTCAATTTGCCTGCGTATTTTTAAAGTTTGATAGCTGTCGTTCCATATTACTGGTGAGGTAGATTATTGTTCATGTTATTTGTAATATTTACTTTTTATAATTATAAACCTAAAGTTGGAGAACAATTTTTAGTGTACCGGAAACGTACATCTAATTTAGTAATAGAAAACGACTGTTGTGTAAATGGAAAACATATCACTTGATCGTGTACTCTGTTTCAGTTACAGTCTGCCAGTACAAAGATTAGTGACAATTAATTTTTTGATATGCTGTATTTATTTCACATATATCATTTGCGTGTCTCAGTCTATTTAAATAAAGATGTAAAACGTACAATTCCTGAACATAACATTTTCTTACCAACACAACTAAATGTACTCTGCTCGATTTTACAATATTCATTATCTACACGTTGTTTACGTACTCGTAGATCAAAGTTTTATGATTCATAAAAAACAAATGATTCATTATTTCTCCATAAAAATAACAACACAAATATATGTTTAATATTTTGGATCCCGTGAATGTTTATGTTATTTAAATTACAATCGATAACGATTATCAAGTGCAAACGTCGATTCGTGCGCCCTGTCGGATAACTTCCGCATCATTCTCAGTCAAGTCTGAGCCGTCAGCCCAGCAACATTACGACTCAAACAGTACGTGGCCAGAGTTTTAATAATCTCATAGTCAAGAACATAATCCACGCCCCCCTCCCCAGGACCGTCAATCATTATTAACTGTACTATGCAGATCAACCCTATTTCCTTCAACACTTAAGCATTAGGATCTGCCTACTCTTTAACTTCTCTTCACGCATAAGACTGTATTGAAACGACGTGGGTATAGAATTTAAAACGTGTACTTGCCACGAAACTCACAAGAGGACAATTCGTGGGAGTTAGATCCGGGCTACGTAACCTCGAAACCCTACCAGAGGTTACCAAGTGATATATTTTTAAGATCTGTTTTTATTATTCTTGACTTAATAAAAATTGCATGCGACAGTGCCTTCTTTTCTGATTTTTGTGCGACACTGTACGGTCAAAATGGAGTTGTGTTTCGTCTTGAGGTACACGAATGTGTTTGTGAATGTGTTTCGTCTTTACGTCAGCACATGAATACTATGATGGTGTATTTGTTTCCCTATTTGTACTGTCAGAATGTAACCCGTTGATTAAATTTCGGCGGCAAAACGTTTACGTTCAAGCTGTGCCGTTGCAAAGGTACTGCCCCTACGAGTTTATATTATCGCGCCGTGACGTCGTAGCAGAAGACAGCCAAAGTCGTAATTATCTACGTAAAATGCCGCGCTGGCGAACGGTAACGAAATTCAGGGCGCCGCTATTGTATCGCGGCGATGTTATAGAGTGGGCGGTTAATCAGCTGATTGACCGATTGCTACAGGCTAGTTTTCCGTAGCATCGTGTTTTAAAGAAACCGTGTCTTTCTCTCATTTTCTTCTCGATCATTCCACGGAGCACTTCGAGGTCTGGCGGCGTGGCAAGCAAGGGTTTCTTCTACTAATATGGAGTAGTAATTTATAGAGTGTCTTAGGGTTCTCGCACAGGCCAAGAGAGGGGTGAATGACCTGATAATGACAACTACAACCGTCACATCGTCAGAGCTGGACACTAGAACACTCCCCCATCGCCGTCAGGCTTAGAGATGCTCCTCAACATCAAAAGACTGCTGGATAGAAGGAAACGAGCCGGAATGATGAACTAACCATCAACCTCACCCACCTTTCTTCACAGGATCTAACGGGTATTGCCAAGTCTACAAATGTGCAGGTGGGCCGATTCCGTTTATAAAATCTCGTCCGCGACACCACACCGGTTTTCATTTCACAAAGAAAGTATACACCTGAACAGTATTTGTATATTCTGATGAATCAAAATTAGAACAAGTCCTGTGGATAGATAGATATATATTTGTTATTATTATTGACTGTGTTAAAGGACCTACCTTCTATGTTGCTCAATTAATTACTATTGTTATTAGTATTGTCAATGCATTAACAAAAATGGGATATATATAGTATGTGTTATACATGTAAAGACTTACACATAAACCGTATTTTTCTTGGTTATAATGATCGAAACTTTTTTACAACTACAAGTCAGAATTTATAGTCTTAACTGTGTCAAAACGTATCCACTTTGTATACTACTTGATAATTTTGGTTGTTACTGCTATTGGCAATTCTCATTGAGACAGATAGTATACATACATATAATGATTGGTATAAAGGCCAAGACATAAACAGTATTTTCATGTTCAGAAAGATTAAGATTTTGTTAGAACTAGTCAGGTGGATATACATTTGTGATATACGTATTTTTTTTTAATGGTGCTAAAAGGATCCACCTGTTATGCTTGAATTATTTTATTGTTATCAGCACTGGCGATTATTATTGATATGTACTAAATGTATTGCGATAGAACACAGGATCATGATAAGCAATGAACTATTATGCATGGTTGACGGACATTCTCCTGTTTAAATTTGTCTTTTGTTCAAATTGGTTTTTTAGTTATAAACTTTGTATTGTAGTACCGATAAGAAATTAGAATAGGTAAAACTCTTAAAGATTTTATTTGTTATTTTTCTATGTTATGTGTTTGTGAAACTGTGCGCGGGTGCGCGAGTTATTCACGTCTTTCTATAGTGTCCGTTACAATTATCCGTTTGACATGAGACTTGAACAAGACATAAAGTTAAATATTACATACAATTTCCCTATTTTCTATGATTTTCAAATAACTGTGAAGTATGAATTTTGTTATATGAAAACTTTATATGAAACTCACTCAAGCGTGGTATAATAAAATCCCTTATCTATGCAGGCTTATGCCTATTCCATGCAAAATGTTGCATGAACAAATATGCGGGCCGTGTGCATAGTATCATGTGACTGGTAACTGGCCTATTAGAACGCAGCAAATTCATTGAAAATTGTCTGTTGCCATGTGCAGATCAAAGTTAGTTCATCTTGAGCCTTCTATTAGAAAACGTGCGGTTTGCGTTCAAGAAGTTTCTTTCGCGTGAACCTGTAAACTGTGCGAAAGGTGTACTCTAACTTGGAACTCTGTGTGAGTTTGTCTACAGAGCCAAGTAATTCAGTTGTCATAATATAATTGTAAATTTTTTTTGTTGTATCCGTGTTAGTTCAAGATTTCCTCATAGGGAGTTCTATCGACCGCGATAGAACTGGTTGACGCGAGGACACTTGAAGACAAGCCGGAAGGTGTGTGCTTATACACCGCTTTTCAGTAATACCCACGTTACACCTTGAGAGTCATAACTGTTTAAAACAATATAAAAACATTCTTAAGCTTTTAACAATCAATATTCAGTGTTGTCGCAGCGAGGCAGTGTCGCAGTTGGACGAGCAGGTTCAGCGTGTTACAGCAGGACACCAGCCCAGCAGAGTCAACGACGGAAGGACACGCGTGATCTACGCATCGCCGTCAGCCATCTCGCCGCATCATATTGGATCATCATCATTCAAGTAAAAATTAAGATCTGAACTTTATATGAACACTTTACAAACAATATTCAGAATTCATTTAATTTGTGTATGTCTAAAATATATCGTATGAACCAGTAGTTATTTGGTGTGCAATAAATTATAATTAATACCTCCAATATAGACTTATTGATTTATAAAACACACACATATTAATCCTATGCGCAAAAATTAATTCAATTGTGTTGTCGCAGTATATAAGTCTACATCTTTGTTCGTAAAATGAAAATTAAGAACGGATATGAGATACACAAGAAGTCAATTGTTAAACACTGTATTGAACACTGAATAATTAATTATTGCCTCTAGCATGAAAATTTTACTTATTGATTATAGACTATTGACTGTATAAAGATGAGTGAGCACCAATAAAAAGAAGGTTTGTTAACTGATTGTTTTATTTGCAAGTCCTGTCAAGATGGGTCCAGCCATTTTATGCTTCCGTCTAGTCCTTGTGGCTAGTTATTAAATTTTAAGTAACCCCCCTCAACAAAAAAATAAAAAATAAAAATAACAAAATTTTACAAAAAAAATTGTACAAAATTTGGGGGGGAGTTTCAAAGCTCGGTTTTACACGGACGTGCTTTAGTTGTGACTTGTCACAGATTATTTGTATGTTGTAGCATTTATAATATACTAGCATTTACATCGGGTTTTGTTTTGATTTTCATGTTCTCTTATATTGGGCTACGTTTGATTGGGTTTTATTGGTCACTTGCTGGGTCTGTATGTTTAACTATTTTAATTTTTATTATTCATTAATTTTTTGTGGTTATTAATTAATATTGTTTAATTTTATTCCTTACCCATGTTATTTGCTATTGTGCTTTTATTGTGAAGGAAATTTAAGCTTTGTGACTTTCAACTGGAAATTTGCCTTTATATGGGATTTTATCGTTATGATATTTTTCTGTTGCTGTTTGCTTGTGTGACTGAATATTTGGTATTTTAAATTTTTTATTTGCTATTTACAAATTTGTCCTTATATGAGATTCTGCCTGTATGAGTTTTGTACTGATCTTTGTTCATGGTTGTATATCCCGTATTTTGAATTATGTAGGCCTATTTGTTACTTGTCAGTTTTCTCTTGTATAATGGTTCGGTGGTATGAAATTTGTATAATTATGTGTAACTTGGGTAAAACTGTACTTTTTACTGTCAACATTTGTTGAAATTGTGATAATTTTGCCATTTGAATATTTTACATGTACCTTATAATTTTGAATATTTTTTTCTTTTGTGAATGTTTTGTAGAGGTTGGGTGTTCTGACTTTGTTGGCATTGTCTTTAGGTACTTCTTTGCGTAATAGCTACTACGTTATACCTGATGCTGTCGTCGTAACAGACTATTTCCCTAGAGACACTGGTTCTAAGGTTAGACCATTAACGGGTTGCCAAGGAGTCATACTTTCTGTACACATATCTTCTCGGACCGATGTTTTAATACAGAAAGACGACCAAAGGGTATGACTGCATTAACCCATTTCACGGGCATCTCCTTGCATGAACCTCGTATCCTCCCAGGGGCGACTTCTGCTACCGCGATTTGGGGTTGACTCTGCCCACTTCTGATGATCGCTTACCAGCATTCCCAGAATTCATCACACTTTGGTTCATGAGAATGTCGGCCTGACCACTGAACAAAATTTATTTTATTTTGCTGTTGCATGTAAAGGGAGAGCATGCGAAAATTTTTCATTAATGCCGATGTTATGGCACTGCCAAGTCCATATTAAAAATGGCTGGCTGTTCAAAATTATTAGCAGAATCTCCAGTGAAGTCTTCTAGGGCAATGTGTGAGTTTGTGGATTCCTATACTTCCAACTTCAGTTGTTACGTCCGGCGCGTTGTTTTGTTTTGGGCGTTTTGCTATCTAAATTAGATTAACGTTGCGAGAAAAATCAGAAACCCATTCTGAGTGTTCAGGTGATGTCCATCGTCAAATTCCTAAACATCTTGACTGAGCAGGCCACACTGTCTAGTTCACTGGCAGGCCCATCTCGTCGTCAAGGATCTATAGTTGCTCACAAATCTCCATTTCGTGTTGCTTCGCTAAACACTTCGGTGCTAATTTCAATCGACAATATTCTGTCTGGAAGTCAAACCATCCTGTTGTTAGATGCGGTAAATTTATAATTCTGTGCCCATCTGACAGTTACAAACGGGACGAACGCTTTAAACTCTGTACGGTTTGTTTGTTTTCTGCCCTTGTGGTGTTTGCAGTGGCGTTTCCCTCCACACGCTTTTACCTTTCCCCAAGAAGCCAGCTGCCAAATTACTGTTCTCAAATATGTAAGATATCTCTGCGTTTCAATGAGGCTTGTAATTGCCAGAGCTATTCTAACTACTACTTCTCAGTTTTCATTCATTTCGGAATATCGTGCGCACCAGTTAGGATGTACGCGCGTGCGTGTGTCTGAGTGTGCGCGTGTGTGTAATACTTTAGTTATTAACGATATTGAGCCTTCTCAAACCCTCTCTCAGCTATCCATTCAGACTTTAGGTAGGGAGGTGATTGCTCTTCCCACCTACAATACACCCCGTTTTGTGGTGTCATCTTCAGTTAACGAGGATACAAAGAGGTCGGCTCCAGCCACTTGTGCGGAGGGGATGAATTGTTAGAATCTGTTGTGGCATCCGCTGTTCTCACAGAATAGGTTCTAGCCTTCCAATCGATGTTGGAATCAGGCACTTAGAAGTAATTAAATTACTATGTCTTAAAGAAACTTAAATATTACTGAAAATGTTGTTATTTTGACAATCACTAGCGTATAGTTGGCAGAAATAAAGAAAAGGAAGCAACAAAGACACTTTCTATATTAAGAAAATGTATTTAATTAACTTTACCAATTGTAAAACAGTAAATACAATAATTGATTCTGAGTAAATGTTGTGAATTATAATCCAAATCACAAAACTAATCAAAAGTTTTAACACAAAATTGTTATACAAATTACACACACACACACACACACACATACAATATTCTGAAAAAATTAATAAGTCTTGTGACATACAAAATACATGTACTTATATTAAAATAGACTAAAATACACTTTTGACGTTGTAACATTACTTTTGGAACAACTAATATCGTACCTGATTTAATGAAGACTTTGGTCAAGAAGCTAATAAGAAGAACAATATCTTCCAAGATGATAGTGAAGAGGAACGACTAACAATTTTAGACTGACTAGTAAGACAACTGACCGTACCCAATTAATGATTTAGGCTAAGTGATGCAAAATATCTTCAACCCCAATTATGACATGAACTTTCAGTAATGACCAAACAAAGAATTATAAAGACAAACGGCTTATGAACCAGTACTATAAAGAAACAAATGGTTTCATTTAATGTATCATAATATCTAGATAATCAAAATACAAATTCAGGGATAACAGGCCCAAACATGTAATATTATGTAAAAGAAATATTGGTAAATAATTAAGTTAATTGATGTAATGAAAATATAAATACACCTGATTATAGATACATGAACCATACAAATAATTGTCACATATAGCGTTCATAGGATTGTCCAGTAAACAACAAGGAATAACTTGGTCACAATAACATTTATAACAAGAGTGAAACCCATATAAACAGTAAATGTAACATAGACAGTGTCAGAGTAATTAGTAAATTAACTGACAAAAGACCAATTAATTAGTGTAAAATTTGTTTTATAAATGTGCATATTTTATGTTTTAGCACAGTGTTTTATATCATAGTATTTGTGTTGTGTTTTTTGTATGTAGCAGGTGATACAGTTAGTTTAAAGGAATGTCAATTTAATGATATTAATTCCATTTTTTATGTTGTGTTAACAAATATAACCATAGAACTGGTGTTAAACCATGGTAAATTGATTGACAAAGCAGAATGGACTTATAAAGATGTTTTGTTAAGTGTCAAACACTTATACAGTTTGAGTAGAAAACAGTTATTTGTGCAAGGATTTGGTAAAATCATAGCCATGTGGGCATGAATTTAACTATTAGAATAATATATCTTTTGTGTTGTTAAAATAACGTTATATGTTAAACAATTTTGATGAGTGTTAAAAGTTAATTTAATTGTTAAAGATTTTAAAACATGGTGATGAAAATAATACCATTACATAGGCCAGGTGAAACCAACTTTAGTAAATTTTGAATAATAATGTTAGAAATTTTGTAAAACAAATGTGAAAAGGTAGATGTATTTATAGGTAATAATGTATACAAGGAATATAGAAACAAACTAACACATATCAAGTTATTTAAGAAAATTTCAAATAACAAAATTGTAACATCTATAGTTCTTAAGTAAAAGTAGGCATGTTTAGTGTCTAAATATAACAAATGTGAAGATCAAAATAATGCTGATAATGGTTTTAAATTCCCATTCAGTATAGAAAAGTTATGTTAATTTAAAGATTTTGAACAAAATTTAGACTTTGGAATAATGAAAGTATATGACAATGTATATCCGAATTAGCCAACCAGATTCCAAGTTTACCCTTAGCAACCAGAAATTTCGGATAAATAAAATGAGACTTCTTTGACAACGATCTTAGCGGATAGACGCGTTTTTAAAACGTCCTGCATTATATAATATAAATTGTGAAAAAACGAAACAAACATATAAATACAGTTAGAGGTACACTACACGAACTTTTTGCAATAACAGAAGAATACCCATTACATGGAATAGAAGATACAAGAACCAGGAAGAAGATCTGAAGTGGACGTAGGCCGAGGAAGAAGATCTGACGTGTACGTGGGCCCTATCTTCAACCAGGAAGAATACAAGAAGAGGATTTGGTGATTTTGACATATTATTATATTGTACTTCAACACCCACATTTGTATACACGACTTTTAAGTAATAATCAACTAAACTACAGACACCATATAACACAAACACTAAGAACAATCACTAATAACACTATATAAGATTAACACCTTTTCAAACACAACAAGAACTTTTAATTTACTTAATAATTATTAAAGCCTAAGCTGGACATAACCTTTTAAAACTGATAACCACTATACAACTCCTGTGTGCACGTTACACTCTAACATTGTAATATCCTGTAATTGTAAAACTTGTATTTTGATTAATAGTGTAATATTTTTTATAATTATAATCCCCGAACCATATACGCCCTGAGGTAATTGATATTTTTATTAAAAACGTTAACAAGAGCATTGTTTTGGTCTGGAAGAAATACTAAATGTTTGGCTACTGCTGCCAACTGGTAAAAGAAGACTTATAGTTTGCGCTACAATTGTGATTATTCTGTTTAAATTTATTAAAACTGTTAACCAGTGTTTTTTCCGAATAAAGGATTCCATAAGGATATATGTTTGATGGTATTTGTGTGTCGTTATTATTGCTGTTACATTTAGGAAATAGAATTCACAGATTGCAGTGGACACGACAGTTGGCATCGTTGAGTGACGTCACGGAAACGTGCGGCATAGTGGGAACAAGCGGCAATTTACAAAACCATTCGCCGTTCAACATAACACATTTATAATTACACATCGACGACTCCAGTGCGAGTTTGTCGCTACATTATTTATCTACATTACGAGTTGACACTTCCAACGGGCGGTGTAATTCAAGTGCACACGACATAGATACAAGTAACCTATTCATAATAACATTGTACGTAACGAAAAATCTGGTTACAAATTGACGAACCTGAAGTGAGGCTTTTAACATTATATGTAACGAAATATTCTTATCGTTACAACGTTTACAAAAAATCTACAGAATGTGTATACAAAGCAGATGTCAAAACCATTTTTTGTGGTTTTATTACTAAAAAAAATTTAGTAAAACAAAGAGTGACGAGTAGCTCTAATGAAGCGTCAACAATGGAAACATAATATACATAACTTATTCGGTGCTACTACCAGATAAAGGGTGTTGTTTTGGAAACAATTACACAATGGCATACAAGAGGAACGTTTCAAAGCCCACAATCGCCATAATTTACATTACATAACACAGTAAATAACGCTTATTGGAACCTTTGAAATGTATTTTCAACGTTATCTATTGAAAAAATTCTCAAATCTCAAACCATAATGATATTTATTAAACACCCGCTCAACTGAGTCACTAATGCATTTCAACCCGATTCAAATAAGGGAATTCCTCCAAAGTAATTGTTGTCACATCAATAAAAGTAATAAGTAGTAATCTCTTACATTTATTATTACAAAAACATAGTATTTAAATACATTAAAAATCTTAAATAAAACACTTCGAAATCTTTATATTCACTGTTCAGCATATTTCTGTTCCAAACATTCGCGTGTACTCTACTGCCTTATACTCAAATCCCTTTAGTCTTTCTCTTTTCCGCTATCTATAATTAGCAACAAATTAGTTAATTACTTAAATTGCAACAAGGCACATTTTCCTTATAAATATTATTAGAGTCAGTCAATAATTATGCGCAACGCAGCTAATAACCTCAGTTTAATAAGAGCGTATAATTTTTTTTTACATTTTCAGCTTTTCTTTTAAATACTTGTGGTAACTAACAAGTTCTTATATGCCTTCTGTAGCTTATACAATTCTGTATCTTCTTGATGTCTTCAAAACAAATATTTTCGGGTGAGATTTGAATCACAAATGCTCCGCTTTCATCAGTTGTGGTTCAACAAACAGTGAATTCTTTTATGTGGCAATACCTGGATGATACTGAGAATGAGTCGGTACTTCCAAAGAGAATTTCTCCACGGTTTCTGTAGTGTAAATTGAAGTATAGGCCAACGATGCAAGATAATTGCATCTCTTCACCGTCTTGGCAAAGAATCCGTTAGGAGCTATCATCACTTCATCCGATCTTGGGAACTTGTGAGGACCAGTGCCCAGTCAACTCTGTACAAAGGTACTACCTCTCCAAGTGTCCTTGACTTTAGACCCCACATAGCAACTTTTCAATGTGCTGTAAGGATGTGCATGACAATAACGCTGTTGGAAACAGTAAGAATATTCTTCCAACTTAGAAGACAAGCAGCACTTCTGCTGGGAAAAAGTATTTTTTGCCCGGCTGATCAACCAGTCAGCAGTACTCAACGTTTTAACTCCTGTGTAGGTATCACAGGTAACAAAAAAAATCTCTTGAGCTTCTTTACTCTTTTAACATTGACTGAATACAGTAGGATTGTCAATTCCGTAGGATCCATGCGACAACATTATTGTTGTGTTCGTCCGTAACCAGGACAAGACGCCCTAAGCCGAAGCGTCAGCTGCCCCAAAGTATATTGGTGCAGTGTTACTCCCCGACACTTGATTGATGATTGGGACAACTAGTACAAAACAGCCATCTGTAATCTCCAATTTACACTTGACTGTGGTAAATGATTAAAACTATTTTTAAAATGTTTTTTATTCTGTATTCGTCAGGTATATGTACAAAAACTGCCTCTCGCATAATTATTGAAACACTCTGGCATTACAACTTTACGTGTACTTACCTTTAGTTACAACTTGCTTGTGCACTCTGAACTGCCCCGAAGCTTGGGTACAGTTGTTAACTACAATACAATACTGTTTCTGGTTTTAGATAACGTTTGTCAGATAAAATACACTTTTAACATTTTCGAAAATTTAAAAAAATTTCTATACAAAGCAAATTCCAAAACCATTTTTTATGGTTTTATTACTCAAAAAAAATTAGTAAAATAAAAACATGTATGAAGAGAGACGAGTAACTCTAATGGAGCGTCAACAATGTTATGGGAATCATAATACACATAACCTATCGGGTGCCTCCACCAGACAAAGAGTGGCGTCTTCGAAACAATTTACATTTCCCACACAATGGCATACAAAGCCCACAATCACCATAATTTGCAATCTACAAATTACATAACACAGAAAGTGACGCTTATTCGAACCTCTGACAAAGTGATTCAACGTGATGTATTGAATTTAAATTTCCCAATTACCAACCCCCGCTCATTTGAATCACTTTAATAAATGTCAATTAAGCGGACTTCCTGTGCCCCTACTAAATAATTGTTGTTACATCAATAAAAGTAGTAAGTACTAACCTCTTACATGTTTTTATTACAAAAACATACTATTTAAATACATTACAATTTAAAAGACATTTACAATATTTTCACATTTTTTAAAAGGGTAAATTTCCTTTAAAATTGTTTTTACAAATAAATATTTGTATTAAAGTTATTAATAAAATATATTAACTTATAACTTTCCTGTATATAACGTATTTATCTTTTAAATACATAATTTAATAACATAAGAGAAAGTCATCTTTTACGCGTATTACACTTTATATGATACGTGTATAGTTAACATTCTTGAATGCTTAAGAAAATAATTTCAGAAAATTTTCTTCCTAATGAATGACGGACTTTTTTCAACCACTGAACAGATAAAGTAAGCTTTGCCGGACAGAATATTAGTGTTCACGGCTGTAGTTGTTTATGGCCGTATGTTTTATTTTTATTTTTATGTAGCAAATGTAATATGTTTTAATATATTTATGTAATAGTAGTAGTAGTGGTGGTAGTAGTAGTAGTAGTAGTAGTAGTAGTAGTAGTAGTAGTAGTAGTAGTAGTAGTAGTAGTAGTTGTTGTTGTTGTTGTTGTTGTTGTTGTTGTTGTTGTTGTTGTTGTTGTTGTTGTTGTGTTGTACTAGTAGTAGTAGTAGTAGTAGTAGTAGTAGTAGTAGTAGTAGTAGTAGTAGTGGTATAGATTTATCGTAACAACCATCGTCAGTTCAATACATCATTACTGTTTCAAGTAAAGAAAAATAATTAATTCCTTCTTTTTACGTGTTGGAAATAAATATATCTTTATAATCTAAGATAATCTAAGGTTTAGTAGACTCTCTCCAGTTTACTAGTTAATTATTACACCGCGCGCGCGCGTGCGTGTGTGTGTGTGTCCGTTTTTGTTCAGTAGTTTTGAATTGTAAAAAAAACCTTACAATCTACAAAATACGTAATACAGTAAGTGACGCTTATTTAAACCTTTAGAAAACTGATTTTATGTGATCTACTGATCAGATTCTCAAGTCCCAAAGCACTATGATATCTAATGATTCCCGATTACTAAAATACCGCTCATTTTAATTATTTCAAGAAATGTCAACCCTATTCCAATAAGCGCACTAACTTGTTGTTGTTCTATTAATAGACACTTATATTTGTTCTTACAGAAACATAGTATTTAAATACATTAAACTTTTTTAATACAATTGTACTTCACATCTTTTTAAATGGTAATTTTCCCTTAAAATCTTTTAAATAAAATAAATATGAATATTACAGAAATCAGTAAAAAATTTTCATTTTTTAAAACAGAATCGCAAATAAAGAATTTATCTTTACCTAATAACATAATATTTATAATAACATTTATATATTAAAAATAATTTTTTAATTACTTAAAAAGATAACATCTTTAATTATTATACATAATTTAATAACATAAAATGGAAAGTATCTTTTACACCTAGCGTTAGTATTACATGATGCAGTTAATATTGCGGAATGCTTGAAAAAATAACTTGAGAAAATTATCTTGTTACTAAATAAAAAAAAAATTCTCAAGTCATTTAACAACTAATTTTCACAACATATATTTCATATATTTTACACTACTCCATTTAACAGATAAATAATATTTTTGCCATTAATACAACAAAATTCTAAATTCTTAATATTTTATTTTCCACAATGCTGTCTACATGTTCAACATTCCGACAATTTTCATTGTGTGTGTACTCTCTTCTCCCTCAAACACGAATCTCTTGTATCAGTCTATTTGTTTCTTCTATAAATTGATAACAAGTTAGTTGCTTACAAGGCACATATTCCTTGTAAATATTATTACGCAACCCAGCTACTAAGTCGATTACTTTCTTTTTAACATTTTCACCTTTTTTCGAGTAAATGTTATAATTTCGAAGTACATATATAAGTTTATATGCCTCTGTTTTAAAATTATGTATTTTCTGTATGCCTTCAGATAATATATTTTCGGCTGAGATTCAAACAAAAGTATACCGCTACCATCAGTTGTGGTTCAACAAACAAAAGGTTCTCTGAGGTGGCAAAACTTGGACGATACTGTTAAGAGAATTTCTGGACGGTTTCAACAGTGTGGGTAGGAGTATGCGGCGCATTACCGTCACTGGGGACTTGTGAGGACCAGTGCTCAGTCAACCCCGTACAAAGGTACTACCTCTCCAAGCTCCAGTCACCGTAATTATGACGGTGATCCCGAAGCATCTTAGAATCTTCCAATCATTGTAGACAGTCTGTTTCGGGGACCCTCTCTTCCTGGATTCCACTGCAATTCTCAGACAGATTTCATCCAGTGATACAGCTTAGGATCAAAGAAACAGATTTCTGATAGAAGTTTGGGTCAAACAAACGGTACTATTCATGATATGTTCTTTGATATAAGCAGAAAAAGGAGTGGTCACAGTCGAATTTGCCGCAGCAACAGTAGATTTCGTGTTTCATGTTTTTCAGTGCTTCTTATTTTTCTTCTTAGAAGCAACAGGTCATCCCACAGAGTCGTAATTAATATAGGTCCCATACCAATCCGATCTACTAGTATCGTAGTATCGTCTTCACTTAATCGCCTATCTTGTTACTGGTGGATAATACTCTTCTCCACCATCAAGTTTATTACCTATCCGGTTCATATCCGCACAGTTCTGAGCCACGGTCCTAGCATCTCATAAACCATAGGAAATTAACAAGCCACTATTCTCTTGTCTCACGGTCTGTTGAAGCTTTCCTGGGGACTTGTGAGGACCAGTGCTCAGTCAACCCGGTACAAAGGTACTACCTCTCCAAGTTCCCACAACGCTCGACCCGATATAGCGACTTGAAAATCACGTATTAATGTGCTGTAAATATTTTTAATACACCGGTGTGCATGACAATAACGGTGTTGGCAAAAATAACAAGATTCTTCCAACTCAGAACACCAGGAGCACTTCTTCCTCAGGCATTATAACTCCGCCGATTTCGTTCAAGTTTTAAGGTGACGGAAACCTTACTTTATCCTGTGTGTCTGATTGAAAACGTGAACAGATTGTACACTATGCATCACAGAAGTTGTATTATTTTGTCCAGTACTAGCTGATTAACATTTTACCCAGTACTCATCCTTTTAACTGCTATGTTTGTATAACAGGTTACCAGAAACTTCCTGATCCTTTTTATTATCCTTAACAGTGACTGCATACAGAAGGATTGCCATTTCCTCAGGATCCCTGCGATTTCCCTTCTGCGACTTCACCGACATTGCTTCCTTCGTTCGTAACATGTACAAGACGCCCTCTGCCGAAGTGTCATCGGATCCAAAGTTCATTGACAGGCTGTTACTCCTCGATACCTCTTCTGATCACGCCTATCGAGTGTGAGGCCTCAGCTTGGGACAAAACAGCCACCTACATTATAGGCCTACTGCAATGTAAAAAGTGATTAAAACTACTTTTAAAATGTTTTTGTTTTATTCTGTAGTCGTCAGGTACGTTTACAACTTCTCGTGTACATCACAGTTGCACTTATGGTTTGAACTGTCTCAGTACAAATGCTAACTACAATACAATACCGTTTGGGGTTTTAGATTTGTGTAATACGTTACGGTGCTACTGCCAGACAAAGGGTGGTGTTTTGGAAACAATTTAAATTTTCCACAGAATGCCATACAAAAGGAACTCTTGAAAGCCCACAGTCACCATAATTTACAATCTACAAATTATATAATACAGTAAGTGACGCTTATTCGAACCTCTGAAACGTATTTTCAACGTTATCTATTGCATCACATTCTCAAAGTACAATAAAATTTAATGTTTACCAATTACTAAACTACCGTTTTCTTAAATCGCTTTAAGATATTTCAGCTCGATTCCAATAAGCGGACTTACTCCCCCTACTATATAACAACTGTTGTTATATTAATAAAAGTATTAACTAATAATCTCTTACATTTTTTATTTCAAAACGTAGTATTTAATATATTTAAAAAAATTTCGTATCTTTTTATATTGTACTTTCACATTTAAATATAAATAACAATATACTTACATTGACGAAATCAATAAAATTCATTAATTTTAAAACACCACCCTTTGTCTGGTAGAGTATGCGATGAGTATTATGTTTTCCATAATATGTAGCCATGTTAGACATGTAAATTTGTAACAATTTACACTTTCGACAGAATTCCATACAAGAGGAACTTTTCAAAGCCCACAATCACCATAATTTACAATCTACAAATTACATAATACAGTAAGTGACGCTTATTCGAATCTTTGAAACGTATTTTCAGCTTTATCTACTGAAACAAATTCTCAAAGCACAATAATGTTTACCTATTACTAAACTACCGCTCTTTTCAATCGCTTTAAGATATTTCAGCTCAATTCCAATAAGCGGACTAAATAATTGATGTTTAATTAATAAAAGTATTAACTACTAATCTCTTACATTTTTCGACGTAAATCCGTAGTATTCAATTGATTTGAAAATTTTAAATACAATTATAATTTCACATCATTAAGTAGTAATTTTCCCTTAAATGCTTTTAACCAAAAAAATATTTATATTAACAAAATTAATAAAATTCATTAATTGTAAAAAACATAAATATAAATAAAGGATTAACGTTGTGAATACATAATATAGTTACATAAGTTAAACACATAATCTTTTAATTACATAATCTGTTACCATAAAACAGCATATTTTCCACGTATTATATTTTACATCCACGTATTACATGATAGACAAATTAAAACTTGATAGACAATTTTATATTTTGTCAGTGCTAAAGAAATTAATTTTTTTTTAATTATATTCTTATTGAATGAAAAAAGATAATTTGTTTGTATCACTGAACAAATAATTTTCTTAACATATATTACAAAATACGCTAATGCATTTGACAGATAAATAATTTTTTCTGCCTTGAATGTAACACTTCTAATTCTATATTTTCCTTATATTTTATAATTTTTTCAGCACATTGCTGTCCCAAACATTTGCATGTACTCTAATCACCCTCACACACAAATTTCTTTAGCCTTTTTTGTATCTCTCTTTTTTGCAACTTCTATAAGTAGCAACAAGTTAGTTGATTACACAAATTACAAGGCACAGTTTTCTTGTAAATATAATTAGAGTCCATCAATAATTATGTGCAACCCAGCTACTAACTGTAACAGTGGCACAGTGAAAGTCGATGAACTTTTTTTTAAATTTCCACATTTTTTCAAGCACATGTTGTAATTTCCAAGTTGTTATATGACTTTATATGCCTTCTGTACCTTTCAAAATTCTGTATATTCTTTAGGCCTTCAGGTAATATATTTCCTGCTGAGATTCGAACCACAAATGCACCGCTTAAATCAGTTGTGGTTCAACAAACCAAAGGGTCTCTGAGGTGGAAAGACCTGGATAATATTTAGAGAATTTTTGGACGGTTTCAACAGTGTGGATAGAACATGCGATGCACGACAGTAGCATCTCTTCACCGTCTTGGCTAAGGATCGGTTAGGAGTTGCCATCACTACATCCAACGCTGGGGACTTGTGAGGACCAGTGCCCGGTACAAAGGTATTACCTCTCCAAGCACCCGTCACCGTAATTATGACGGTGATCCCGCAGCATTTCAATCCACTGTAGACAGTCTCTCGTCTGTTGGTATATTACACTTGGACAGAGTTCACCCAATGATACACAGAAACTGTCGTAATGATAAAGAATGTTGTTTTTTTATGACAGCAGAAAACGGAGTGGTCACAGTTAAGTTCACGTAGCCATAATAATCTTCACGTCGTCACATTCTTCTTAGTAGCAACACGTCATCACAAAGTGTCATAATTAATATAGGTTTCAAAATAATCCGTTCTAGGAACATCTCCACCTAATTGCCCTAACTTGATACTGGTGGATATTACTTCCCTCCACCAACAAGGAACCTATCCGGTTCATATCCGTACAGTTCTGAGCCATGATAGTAGCATCTCGTAAGGTACAGGCATCACTGTCTTGTCTAAGGCTCTCCTGAAGCTACCATCACTTCAGCCAACTCTGGGGACCTGTGAGGACCAGTGCCCAGTTAACCCGGTACAAAGGTACTACCTCTCCAAGTTCCCGCAACGCCAGACCCCACATAGAAACTTCAAATTTGCTTAGTAAGGATTTTTAATATAGCGGTGTGCGTGACAACACTTCTGTTGGCAATATAAAGAAAATTCTTCTGACTTAGAAGACAAGAAACACTTCTTCTGCAAGAATTATCAAACCTCCGTAAACACTGTATCTGATAGATAACTTACACACATTGTGCACAACGTAACAGTATTTAATTTGCCCAGCTGATCAACTAGTCAGCAGTACGCAACGTTTTATCCGCCATGTGGGTATCCAGAGACCTCCTGACTGTATACAGAAGGATTGAAAATTCCGCAGGATCCATGTGGACTCTTCTGCAACTTTACCGCCATTGTTGTGTTCGTCCGTTACCTGGACAAGCCGAAGTGTCAGCTTACCCAAGGTTCCTTGCTGCCGACACTCATTGATCACGCCTCCTAATTGATGAGGCCTGAGGTTGGAAATACTGCCACGTAACTATTATCTGTAATCCTCAATTTATTGTGATATGTGATTGTGATAAATGATTAAATCTATTTTTAAATACTTTTGGGTTTTATTCTGTAATCGTTAGGTACAACAACAACATAATTATTATTTCTTTTATGAATTTGCTAACTGCTATAATTTTTTATTGTTCGACTAAGCTTTTCGTCATTGCTGACATCTTCAGGTCTTAAACAACGTCTATCAACTGTACGTTGTAGGCTTTTATATTTTAGGCCCCTCCCCTTATGTCATCGCCCCTCCTATTGGTTCTAGCTGCTACCGCTCTTCACGGGAACTTTGTCTACCTTTCTCCGTTAGGTATTTTTCTAACGTCCGTCAAATTGTTTTAAGAATCTCCCGTTAATTTCTTCATTCTTGACTTATAATTTTTTTGTAACCATTTACATTTCGTCATTTTTTAGTGTGTTATTCTTATTATTTTAATTTATTTTTGTTTATTATTTAATATATAATAAAATATTTCTTCATTTGTAAAATCCACTTTTATATTCATTAATTTATTTTTATCTTCTTTTTTAACTTTAAGTATTTCTAGTTCTTCTATTAATTTTCTTTTTTGCGGATTGTTTTCTATTTTGATTATTTCCATATTTTCATTGGGATTTATGAATTTATGGCCTGATTCGTTGAAATGTCTTGCATATAGTGAGTTCGTTACTCTAACCCCTTCTCCTTTTGCGTGTTCATTCATTCTAATTTTGAATTTTCTTCCAGTTTCGCCCAGATATATCTTATTACATTCCCCACATTTTAATCTGTATACGCCGCTTTTTTCTGTTAATGGAATTTCTTCTGTTTTATCATTTTTTATATATTCGAATACATTTTTCGTTTTCTTTATTCCTATCTGTATTTCATATTTTTCGAAACATTTTTGTTTGATATCCTATGTATGTTATTGCTCCTTTATATTTCTTTTCTTCATTTGTTTTTCCTTTTTTGTTATTTTCTATTTCTTTATTTTCCTCTATTTTCTTAACTATTCTCTTAATTATTTTAGGGTTGTAATTATTATTTTTTGCTATTTGTTGTATTTTCTTTAATTCTTTTTGTTTAAGTTCTTCATTTTCTAGATAATTTATAGCTCTATAGCAAAATGAATTTAATGCTGCCATTTTATAATTGACTGGATGATATGATTCTTGTGGAATTATTAAATCTGAGTATGTTTCTTTCCTATATATATCGAATTTGAGTTTGTTATCTTCAATTTTTATATTGATATCCAGGAAATTAATTTCTAATCCTCCAATTTCTTCTTGAAATTTTATTGTTTTTTCTATGTTATTTAGTTGTTCCGTAAATTTTTTAAATTCATTTACTTCACCTTCCCAAACTATTAGTATGTCATCTACATACCATTGTCACGCGACTCTATTAAAATATTAAAATCACGACCATGATACTGGTCAAGTCAAAATAAATAAAATAAATTATAAATCGCATGTAATAAGTTTTGCTAACCACGGCTGGAGCTCCCGCATGCGTTCACCCGCAACCGCGATTGTCACGCGACTCAAGAGTGACAATCGCGGTTGCGGGTGAACGCATGCGGGAGCTCCAGCCGTGGTTAGCAAAACTTATTACATGCGATTTATAATTTATTTTATTTATTTTGACTTGACCAGTATCATGGTCGTGATTTTAATATTTTAATTTATTAATTATGTATCTGAGGATGGGACTTAGTCCCGAAACGCGTCATCAGTGACGAAACTGTGTGTCGCTAAAGTGGATATTAAGGTAATTATATATCATATAATAAGTGATACGGTACGCAAACAAATAAGTAAATAATTATTGACTAACTCTCATATTACATGTTTATGTGTACATCACAGTTGGACTTAATTTGTTACAGTTATAACTTTCTTGTGGGCTTTGACTTGTCCCTAAGACTGGGTACAATACAATACCGTTTGGGGTTTTAGATTTGTCTAATACGTTACGGTGCCTCCACCATGCAAAGGGTGGTGTTTTGTTAAATTTCCAACAGAATTGCACACAAGAGAAACGTTTCAAAGCCCACAATCACCAAATTACATAATACAGTAAGTGATGCTTATTTGAACCTCTGGATAACTGAGTCACCTGTTACTTTAAATCTCAGGTTACAATAATATTTTGTTATTTCCGGATTTTTGAATAGCCTGCTCATTAAGTAGATAAGCAAACTGATTCCAATAAGTTCACTAACGTTTAACTAAATAATACTTATCACTTAATCTTAATTAATTAACTAAATATAAGTAATGTTATTAATTCAATTGCTAAATAATTTTTCTTATATAATTTTTCTTGATATCGAATAAAATTTTAACCATTTAGGACAAGTCTAATATAATTTTTTCCATCTATTATTCTAGTTATTTTTTATATATTTTAACTACTTAAATTTTTATGTAATATAATCTCTGATTACGTAACCCATATTAATTATTCAATACAATTTTAAAAACTTTGAATAATAATAACAGATATTAACATGTTATGTATTATATATATATATATATATATATATATATATATATAGCAACAATACAAATTATAACTGCATAGATAGGTTACATTGAAATTATTAAACCAAGTATATATCTGGAGGTAGGAAAATTTTATTTATTAAAACATTAAAATTTATTATTGTCTTATTACTTTATAACGAAAAATTATTTATAAGCGAATTGTCTTTCAATAAATGAGTCTATTGGTATGTTTTATAAATATGTTACTTGTGAGTTGAATTCCACTGTTTGCGTAGATTCCCGACGCTCCGCACGCTGCTCGCCTGCACCGCTCCGACTCTGCACGTCTACCGACTGAAGATCACTCTAACGCTGAAATATTTACGTTGACAATTCAGGTCTTTGCACACATGCACACTGCAATATGATACTGTTATTGTTTATAATGGGAATATTCTTAATCTCAGGGATTTAAAACTGGGTAAAAATAGATCATGTATTGAGATTACACAAATCCGGCTTCTTGAAGTGTTCTCCCGTTAACTCAACATATCACGGCAGATATTTTGCCCCTACCGGAAAATCTTCCACTGTACGTAAAAACCACTAGAGAATAATCTATTTAAAAATATCTGAGTTTTATATGTGGGGATGGTTACGAAGAACTCGAACCGTGAACCAACTTCTAAGTCTTAAGGAAAATTGTCTTGTCACGAAAAACTCGTGACAGCGAGTACATGTTTCTATGGCAAGTTCTCGGAAGAAAGGCAAAGGCATGTCTAGATTTAATCTACAAATTTCATTACTTTCTTGGAGATAAAGAAAATAAAAAAGACTGATTTCATTAAAAAACATATAAAAATTTTAGTTGTGGAGAATTGAGCATATGGAAAATGTAGCTTATAACCATGAGAATACCCTGTCCAAATTTCAGAACGAAATGTTAATTTTCAACGAAGTTATTAAATAAAATGTAAATCACACGCGCACCCGCGCACTTACACACAAATATTTCACATGACATAAAAGAGAATAAAATTCTGAACATTTTGACATAACATACTTTTTTAAACAAGTTCAAAACTTATGACTACTTTACAAAGAAAGATCAAAATCAATTTAAAACATGTCTATGGCCGTCGAAAAATGTGTTATAGCATTAGTATTCCACTAAACGTAGATCCTGTGTACTGTTGCAATATATATATATTGCAATGTTGATATACAGCTTAACAACGTACTTGAATGTCGTAATTTTCTTAATAGTTAAGAGAATAATAGCAAATTATTACAAATTATTTTTACATTATTGTAAGGAAAAAAAAGAAACTGTTCTCAGTCCTTTAATTTTCCTGATAACAACATTTCATATTTAACACTGTTTGCAAATATTCTGATAACTTAATCCCGATGTCCGACACTTTGTCCTATTACAGCAACTACTAATATTACCATTACTATTATTGCTGTTTTTGTTGTTGTTAACAAAAACAATTCATAAATCGTGTTCTACATATTGCGACAACACAAATTACTAAACTATTGGCGCATAGGATATGGTAGTATGTGTATCTTAAATCAAAAGTCTATATTGGAGGGTTTAAGATTATTTATTGCACAAGACATATGTAATTGTTTATATGGTATATTTGGTAAGTATAATAATGGTAGTGTTTGATATAGAGTCTTTTAAAATGTTAAATACTGTTCATACACGTGATGTAATACGTTACATAAGTGATGATTCCCACGATGATGTTGCTGTAGAAAAGGGGGGGGGCTTTGCTGCGTTGTTGAGTCGTCAGGCGTGGCTTATAGATGATAGACGGTTCACCCTGGAAACCCTTTCAGCTGGGCTGGTGTCCTGTAGTTCCCACGATGACTCTGATGCTTCGCACACCACAACGGTTCTATGGATCTTACTATTCGTTAAATTTAATATAGAGTTTATAACTTACAAGTATCTCAGGTAACAGTGAGTTTTATATAACAACGGTATATTAAACTTATACCACTCCGGACTCTTCAAGTGTTCACGCGAATCACAGGGTCTACCGCGCTCAGCAGACCTCCCTATGCGGAAATCTTCCACTAACACGGAAACTTCTTGATGATACATTTACTATTACGTAATTATTAAATTTTACTGGCACTGCAGAAAATCTCACACATTGATACAGTTCACACTCACTTATTACACACGTAATGCTTTAGTAATAATGCCGTGTGTAAAGAGGTAATATTCAACTGTTCTGAGTCTTCGCACGCGTTACTATCGCCGAATAGTCTTTACAGATTCTTGCAAGCGGAAAATTCTTGAACAAGAACTGCGCGACCCGATCGTGATAGCTGGTAGAGAAGAACTCTCGTAATTATGCAAGCAATGGTATAATAACAATACTGTGTGTAGGTGTAAAACACGAATACCTCTGAGTCTTCACACGCGTTGCTACCGCTGAATAGTCTTTACAGATTCTTGCAAGCGGAAAATTCTTGAACAAGAACTGCACGTCCCGATCGCGATAGCTGCCGGAGAAGAACTGCCTGTGTAACAACAGGCTTAAGAAAATTTCCAACTACCTTCCAGCATTTAATTGGTGGAAGGAAGTCACATGGTTACATATAACATGACAAGCAACTTTTCATGCTGTAAAGTGCATTAACTTTGTAAGAGCATGCATAGCTGGTAAACACCCTTATCTCATGCATAACTGCATACTTTAATAAGATCATATATGAATGTCAAATAATAGCCAGAAATATACAGGGATTGTAGCGAATACATTTGTCTATGTTCAGTTCAGTGTCACAACACAACGATAATTTATTCACGCACAGCCGGGGAAACATTTATCACTCGCGCACGCGCGCACATTTCCACAGACATAGTACATGAATAAACAACAAGTAAATAATACACAGTTTTACTAAACTTAAATCCTTATCCTTACTAAAATACAACTGATATCACAACCAAATCTAACAAACTACCAATTTAAACATGAATGTTCATAGTCTGTGTATTATATGAGCTTGCCCTGCTTATCAGGATCCTGTGTTTCATTGCAGGATTAACCCCTTCCCGCACAAAAAAAATTTTTTTTTTTTCAGTAGACTAACAAAAAAATAAAAATTTTTTTTTCTTGATATACCAAAACAATTTCCTAATCCTAAGAATAATAATACTAATACCCTCAAACATAAAATCAAATAAACATCCTCATAGCAAAACTAACATTTCATACCGTCAACTTGACAGAAACAACAAACCAAAGACACGTGGTAACCTTTAAACCAAAACAAATACACATGTTCTTGACAAGCAGATAGCAAATTACGCGGGGTCACAAGGTACAACAGACTACATTCCTTATTTTTAATATATTATCGCTCATTCACTGATTTATCCTACATATACCATTTATACCTGAACTGACATATTTAAAAAGCTACACATTCTTACACCCTATATCCTGACATTTATTTCTGAGTTTTTGTATAAATTTCTCTCAGTTTTGAAACGCACACATTTACTTGGAAATATATTTTTGAATTTATCTAATATACGCCGTATTTGCTTTATCTCGCAACCCATTAACTGAACCTTGGAGGTCAGTGAGTTATTCGTTATCTTATCTTTCGAACGTCCCAGTCTGATAATGTGCGGTCCACTATCAACTTTACCTTGCAATGTTTCGTTCGGAAATTCAATTGTAGCGTGCAGTTTATTCAATTTATCGACTTGCAAAATAATATCATGTCCGAGTTTTCTAACTCCAAGTACAGTCACCTCTATTTCCGTTCCCTGTACGTATCTTGTTGTAAGTGCCTGTTTTTCAACTATCTGCGACTCACACGTTGCTGCTTTTATCCTTGTGTGACTTACCGGCAGAACCGGAGTTTGTATAAAGTGGTTTTTATGCCTCTTTAGTAACCTCTCGTCCATCAGCGATATTTCTGCGCCGCTGTCGAACAATATCTCGTCAACATAACCACTGATTTTTGCTTCGACAATAAGGTCGGTGCCATTTTCAATACTAATATTTCCCTCATATTTATTACTATTATCATTACTACACCTTAAACTATCCCTAATTTCTGCAGGATATAGGCCAGACACAACAATTTTATTCTTACAACTAACATTACTCACATTCGATCGATTGAACTGCTTTTTAACTGAATCACTTTCAGTAACCGTTGCTAATAAGTTGGTATTAAATTGCTGAGTTGTATTTTTATGTTGTTGTGATTGTGGCTAATTTTGTGGTGTTTGAACATGAAACTGATTACGCGGTGGTTCATTATTATTTACCATAATTGTTGTCAACTTATTGTCATCAGTATCATTCACCTCTCCGTTCTCCATAAACACCTCAGTATCTGATATAGATTCATCTAGTACCTCATCATTACGACATGTGTCATAAATACCTGCACCGTTTGTATCCATACTAGTTCCAGGCTCTACTACAGGTTCGGGATTTTTATGTGTTATGCATACACTGTCCGAATCCATAATAGCTTCAGATTCTACGATCCGTTCATGGCTCTCGCATGCTATATCTGTTACATTATAAACTATCACCTCATCACTGCACTTACCTGAAGTATGTTCTGGACCTCTTCTTCCTCGGCTTTCATCTTCTCACGCCAGGCTTTATTTTCTTCTAAGATTTTTTGTATACTGGCTTTATTTTCTTCTGAACTTTTCTGTATACTCGCTTTACTGGCTTTCATCTCTTCTCTATCGGCTTTAATTTCTTCGGACATGGTTTCCATCTTCGCTAATATGGCCGCTAAAGCATTCTCTATCCCTTTTGAATCCGCCATAGTGACCAAAATTTAATTTAAAAAATTTAATAAATTTAAATTTACTGAATTATACGCTAAGAAAATTATTATTACTACAAGATTATTAACGTAGTGTAACCAGTTTATACGCACACAGAAAGCAGTTCAATATATCAGCATGTAAATAAACCTTATCTAACACACAAAACAACTAATAATCTACCTCCAATATACTGACAAAATTGTTCATATATGAAACACAAGAGAATATGCACAATTGATAAATTATATCCTCAGATTTTCATATGAACCAACACATACAAATATTACATTAATTATAATTATACGTCGGATATTACGTCGGAGATAAAGAAAATAAAAAAGACTGATTTCATTAAAAAACATATAAAAATTTTAGTTGTGGAGAATTGAGCATATGGAAAATGTAGCTTATAACCATGAGAATACCCTGTCCAAATTTCAGAACGAAATGTTAATTTTCAACGAAGTTATTAAATAAAATGTAAATCACACGCGCACCCGCGCACTTACACACAAATATTTCACATGACATAAAAGAGAATAAAATTCTGAACATTTTGACATAACATACTTTTTTAAACAAGTTCAAAACTTATGACTACTTTACAAAGAAAGATTAAAATCAATTTAAAACATGTCTATAGCCGTCAGAAAATGTGTTATAGCCTTAGTATTCCACTAAACGTAGATCCTGTGTACTGTTGCAATATATATATATATATATATATATATATATATATATATATATATGAAAATGTTGATATACAGCTTAACAACGTACTTGAATGTCGTAATTTTCTTAATAGTTAAGAGAATAATAGCAAATTATTACAAATTATTTTTACATTATTGTAAGGAAAAAAAAGAAACTGTTCTCAGTCCTTTAATTTTCCTGATAACAACATTTCATATTTAACACTGTTTGCAAATATTCTGATAACTTAATCCCGATGTCCGACACTTTGTCCTATTACAGCAACTACTAATATTACCATTACTATTATTGCTGTTTTTGTTGTTGTTAACAAAAACAATTCATAAATCGTGTTCTACATATTGCGACAACACAAATTACTAAACTATTGGCGCATAGGATATGGTAGTATGTGTATCTTAAATCAAAAGTCTATATTGGAGGGTTTAAGATTATTTATTGCACAAGACATATGTAATTGTTTATATGGTATATTTGGTAAGTATAATAATGGTAGTGTTTGATATAGAGTCTTTTAAAATGTTAAATACTGTTCATACACGTGATGTAATACGTTACATAAGTGATGATTCCCACGATGATGTTGCTGTAGAAAAGGGGGGGGGCTTTGCTGCGTTGTTGAGTCGTCAGGCGTGGCTTATAGATGATAGACGGTTCACCCTGGAAACCCTTTCAGCTGGGCTGGTGTCCTGTAGTTCCCACGATGACTCTGATGCTTCGCACACCACAACGGTTCTATGGATCTTACTATTCGTTAAATTTAATATAGAGTTTATAACTTACAAGTATCTCAGGTAACAGTGAGTTTTATATAACAACGGTATATTAAACTTATACCACTCCCGACTCTTCAAGTGTTCACGCGAATCACAGGGTCTACCGCGATCAGCAGACCTCCCTATGCGGAAATCTTCCACTAACGCGGAAACTTCTTGATGATAAATTTACTATTACGTAATTATTAAATTTTACTGGCACTGCAGAAAATCTCACACATTGATACAGTTCACACTCACTTATTACACACGTAATGCTTTAGTAATAATGACGTGTGTAAAGAAGTAATATTCAACTGTTCTGAGTCTTCGCACGCGTTACTATCGCCGAATAGTCTTTACAGATTCTTGCAAGCGGAAAATTCTTGAACAAGAACTGCGCGACCCGATCGTGATAGCTGGTAGAGAAGAACTCTCGTAATTATGCAAGCAATGGTATAATAACAATACTGTGTGTAGGTGTAAAACACGAATACCTCTGAGTCTTCACACGCGTTGCTACCGCCGAATAGTCTTTACAGATCCTTGCAAGCGGAAAATTCTTGAACAAGAACTGCACGTCCCGATCGCGATAGCTGCCGGAGAAGAACTGCCTGTGTAACAACAGGCTTAAGAAAATTTCCAGCTACCTTCCAGCATTTAATTGGTGGAAGGAAGTCACATGGTTACATATAACATGACAAGCAACTTTTCATGATGTAAAGTGCATTAACTTTGTAAGAGCATGCATAGCTGGTAAACACCCTTATCTCATGCATAACTGCATACTTTAATAAGATCATATATGAATGTCAAATAATAGCCAGAAATATACAGGGATTGTAGCGAATACATATGTCTATGTTCAGTTCAGTGTCACAACACAACGATAATTTATTCACGCACAGCCGGGGAAACATTTATCACTCGCGCACGCGCGCACATTTCCACAGACATAGTACATGAATAAACAACAAGTAAATAATACACAGTTTTACTAAACTTAAATCCTTATCCTTACTAAAATACAACTGATATCACAACCAAATCTAACAAACTACCAATTTAAACATGAATGTTCATAGTCTGTGTATTATATGAGCTTGCCCTGCTTATCAGGATCCTGTGTTTCATTGCAATATATACATTAAAGCTTGTATAATGAGATAAAATTGTCTTAAGCATCAGAAAATAATTGGTATTCAGAAAGAACTTTAAACTTGAATTTTTAATCAATACAATTTACACTTTTCATGTGAAACGACATGTTTCATTTCCAAGAATGGTAGCGAAATACCTTCTTCAATTTAAACCTATCTAAGGAAAATATAAACGTAGAGAAATTGTTACTAATAGATGTTCCCTGTAATGGTTGTGTCCATTACTGTTCCAATAAATATTAGCCTATGTCGTTATCGAACAAAATATTAATATTACGTGGTGTCGAGTGTGCTCACAGTCTTGCGTTCTGCCTATAAGTGTAACCACAACCCAAATTAGCAATACTAGATCGACTAAGAACCACACAGTAGTTACAAAGATAAGGCACAAGAGTTTTGCATAATACTTCCAAAACCAATAACTCACATTCGACTTAAAAGAACTGCACAATCCACTACATTACAATTAGTCTCTATTTTGAAACTCAGTTTGTCGTGTATCCTTGTAGGCTACGTAAGGAATTTGTAGTTTATAATGGAATTTTAGTGTTACTCGTAATTTTGACGATACAATGGTATACAGAATTACTGACACCAGATGAAGTCCCTAATTTCAATTTTAATTAGGGACAAACAACAGTTAGAAATAATGAAAATACTCTCTTATACAATTCTTCAAGTTAAAATTCGTCCAAGACACAACACTAAATATTACCTTATTACACACACACACACTTAGTAACACGATAATCACTTTTCACTAATCCGCAACAATCACTCCGAAATTCACTACAATATCGCCATGTTGGCCGGCCGCAGGATGCTTATTTATACCCTACTGAAGTTCGAGAAACTTCTATCTCTTTCTGTAATAGCTCTGCAGCAGGTTTTTTACAATCAAAAATGAATGAAACTGTTTTCTCTGTCTCCATCGAATGATTTGCACAAGCAGCGGCTTCAAATTACCGAAGATATATCGGCCTGTAAATGCTTCAATATAATGTTGGGTCCCCGACATGAACTGACCCATCTGCTGGCAAAGTGACTCTATTATCTTATTTTCTGTGACTTTCTCTGTCTTTTCCATTAGTACAGTCTAATCAGAAATTTGATTAGCAAACCCTGCTTTTGCTGTTATTCTGCTTCATCTATTTCCCGTCGATTTCGTTACTCTGCCTGCAGTATTAAAGTTTCCATTACCTGACTGGCATACATTATTGTAAATCAATTACTTTGGAAGTGTTCTCTGTTTCCACGGATCGTCATGTTGTACGGTACAAACAGAATAACTGACACCACATGAAATCAGTAATTACAACTTTATTTACAATCAGAATTAAACAAAGACATTCAAATACAGCAGTTCCTCAAAATAGATACTGTCCAACACACAGTATTGTTACACACCAGAAATGTCACTTCATTACAATGAACTGATTTACAAGAATGGATACTAGTCAGATGATGGAAAATTTTCAAGCGCTGCTAGTTCAGGCAGAAGAACGACGACGACGAGAAAGTGAAAAAGCAGGAGAGAGGCGAAATGCACTCTTTTTCGAGTCGGGAGGACAAGAAAAGATTTAAGAAGAAAGCTTTAACGAAAGATATAAACCCACTGATACCGGAGCAAAAGCAGTTACAAGAGCAATAATACTGCAGAGTTGGGTCACCTAGTGGGCTTGAGATAATATTATTTACATGAGAGTAATCTATTTCAAATAAAGAAGAATCGATATTGATAAAAATGTCCGTTTCAATAGGGGAGTCAGTTGAAAATCTAATTAAAAGTGATGTCAAGCAGTTAATAAAAATACAGCCATACGTTTCAAAACAAATTGATAAACAGACTGTACCAACGTCAAGGACAGAAAAAGTTACAGAAAATAAGATAATACAGTCGCTGTGCCTGTTCACGTCAAGACCCCAAAATCTTTTGTGAGCATTCACTGGGTGATGTACCTTTGGTAATTTGAAGCCGCTGCTTGCGTAATTCATTGGACGGAGACAGAGAAAACAGTTTCATTCATTTTTGATTGTAAAAAACCTGCTGCAGAGCTACTACAGAAAGAGATAGAAGTTTCTCGAACTTCAGTAGTGTATAAATAAGCATCCTGCGGCCTGCCAACCTGGCGAAATTGTAGTGAATTTCGGAGTGATTGTTGCGGTTTAGTGAAAAGTGATTATTGTGTAACTAAGTGTGTTTGCAATAAGGTAATATTTATTTTTGTGTATTGGACGAATTTTAAATTGAAGAATTGTATATGACAGTCTTTTGATTATTTCTAACTGTTTTTTGTTCCCAATTAAAATTGAAATTAGAGACTTCTTTTGGTGTCAGTTATTCTGTTACCACTGTACAACCCGACGATTCGTAATATGCACATGTATTTACGAATGAGAACTACAGTTGAGGTATTTCCAGTATAGATTATTGTGAGTTCGCTACAAAGTTTTGTCTTTCCTGTAGATCCCAAATTATCTGAATGCAGACACAGGAAAACTATGTTCTTTTATATGAGACTAAAGTTAGTTAATATAAATTAACAATAAAAATAAACTGCGTTTGGTCATAGTAAATAAATTTTGTTAGTTTTTGGATATAAACTTGAAAATAAAAATTACCTGGTTTTTAACTTACCTCAACATTATCAGAGCATACAGTCCGATAATGATTACATTTTAACAGACTGTAGCTCAGAGTAGACGAGCTCACATATTTGAACATTTTTATCATTGCCACTAAAAAATTCATATTAATATTATGAAAATAATTTTTCTCTGTAGAACTAAAAATTCAGAAAGAAATGTGCATGAACGATAGAGTGTAATATGAAAGATACTAAAGACGCAGATGTCTTGAACACTATAAAGGCTCTGAGATATTATATGAAAAAGCTAAGTTACATATTCATAATTAGTTTGAATGAGTAAGGAAAACATTATAGATCTTTATTTTCAGAAGGCAGAGTGTTTTCGAGATGTCAATTACCATACTGATATAGGAGAAAGAGAATAGGGTACTACAGAAGCGAGTACCCAGCAAGAAATGTTAGCAGCAAAGAATAAAATGACTGGAAACATTCCAATTGAGTTGGTTAAATATGGACGAAACATTTTGAGGGAGCAACTTATTTAAATTATGAATAAATGCTACGATAGGAATGTCGCATACATTCAGAACATACATAATAAAGGAAGCAAAAAGGACTGTGAAATAAGTGCAATCCTATTGGAAGGTCGTATGGTCTTATTTTGAAAGGAAGAATAGAAAAATACTATGGTCCAATTGGAGGAGCAAAGTGGTTTTCAGTCTGGTAGTTATTGTGTAGACAACACGATTGAATGAGCTAACTGAGATAAAACACGTACAAAACTTAAGTACCCATTTAATTGTTAAACATCTTAAGGAAGCTTATGATATTGCTCCACTCACCGAATAAAGTCCCATATGCGCAAGAATGATGGCAGATGACAAAAAGGAATAAAGAATAAGTGGCAACCTTGAAGTAATAAGGGAGGGAAAAACGTAGGTTGATGTGGCACGGACACATCAGCACATGAGAAACGAGAGGTGGCTCATAAGGATACTATTATATCATCCTTTCAGTCGCAGGATAAAAGTAGGACTTGAACAACTTGGACACAGAATGTAGAGGAGGACATGACGAGCAAGAATTTTCAGGAGAGGAACTAAGAAGACATGCGTTACTGCCGGTTGAGATGTGGGACGCGACAAATGTCGTAGAATCACGGCTATATATTTTTTTCCCTTTATACCGGATGGCTGTATACTCTCAAACGTAGACTCATATTAGACCTCTTAATTATAATAATAGATTTTTTTGAAATACGTACGCGGATGTATGTTTTTGTTACGTATACGACGTTTTTAAGTAATAAGGGGCAGCAAGAGAGAGGTTGTGCGAAGCTAAGGGCTTGCCCGTAGAGCTCTCGCCGCTGGGCCCGAAAGACTCGTGGTATTTTAGATATGGCCTGCTACCGGCCGTGGAGTAGTAAGGCGGCTAGTAGAGGCGAACCTCCCCACAAAACCAATGATCCCAACTGAATGTGTACAAGTATTTATATTGAAATCTTTAAGCTGCACTAAGAAAGAAATAATTAGATCACCATTTAGGGTAAGGTTCTGTTGCTTCGCTCCAAGGCGATTTGATTGATTGATTGACAGAGAAAGAATTCCCCAAGAGAGGCTGAAGCGAAGTGAAGTTAAAATCCTAGAGCGACCTAATAGTGCCATACCTTTACTTATAACATGTGGCCTTCTGAGGGAATAAATGTAGGTAGACTTGAAGTCACTAATAAACTCATAAAAACCCTTTTTGATGCATAGAAAGCAAGGATGAACTTCATAAGCAAAGCACATCATTATTAAATAAAATCGGCTGTAGACTTGAAATGAAATAACACAACCTATATTCATGATGATTTTGTTTTGTAATATGATCTGTCCCGCTGGTAAGTGCAGAAATGAAACTAAATTGGCCTACTCGAGAGCCAGTCAGCCTGTATCTTGCCAGGTAGGCAAAACTTTCACTGTATGAGAATAGCATACTGATTAGGCGCCTCAGAATTTTTTCAGCTTAACCATGTTTGTAAATATCAATAACCCTTTACGACGTTAATTGTACAAGCGTATACAGACCCAGGCGCCCGCACACATATGCATAGATATAATAGCAATAATTATAAAAGTACAGTACATACGAGGAGTTCTAGTTTTTACGCACCTTATACAACAGTTTGTTGTACAGAATAATACAATTTGGCACCGGATTCCATAGAAAATAAGCTTTATCGCTCGGAGCCAGCTTCAATCGAACGGCTGGTGATTAGTTCCGAGGACTTTGAAGTTGCCAATACGGCCGCGAGCCGAAGTCACCCTTTGATTTTTGGACGACACCGTGCCTCCAAAGCGTAAGAGATGTCCGTGCTTTTCGTAAGATATGGGGCCTCATATCAGCGTCTTTATCATGGCCCGCTTCTCCTTAGGATAATGATTAGACTCACGATGCAATTAGCGGTCAGTATGCATCGACTTTCCATAGAATCTGGGACAGATCCACCACCGACCATTTGGAGGACCAACATATCTACGAATATCAGTTTGCCCTACGCTTCTCTCTTATAGTAAACTAGATTATTCGGTAAATGCTGTTCAAGAGAACAAGGAAACAGCGGAGCTGTTCCCTCCGCGTCTCCAGGCAACGAAAGTGTCCACATACCGGAACTAACACTGGTGCTTCAACGGTCCAAAATTACCAGCACCTCTTCAAATCTCTCTGTGTAAAAATTGGCAACGACCGGGCTCACAGTACTTCTCATGGCGACTCTATTCCTTAGTTCAAAAAAGGACCCGTCCAATTGTAGTTACGTTATTGTTAGAGCATGGCAACAGAGAACTGGGATTTCCGTTGGAAGCAATGTTCTCATTTGCTGCAAAGTCTACCCCAAGGAAACCATAGTGAACAGGGACACGATGTCAAAAATAACAAACGCGTTATCAGGTTTCACTTCAACATTCCTCAATTTCTTGACGAAGTGAGTCCGTAAGCGTACATCAGCCCCACATGCGGCTGAAGCAGCCCGGTACGGTACTTGTTCTGCTGACGATCGGATGAAGCGTTGTATGTTAACGAGTCCGTACCCTCAGATAACTCTACTTCTCCGGCCAATGATTCTTTGACGAATTGTTTAGCTTTGTGCACCACATTCCCGATCGCATCTTTCGACAAGTTCTTGTATGTTGTCTGCCGGCGTCATCCCTCACATCTTTTACGGCCCTACATTTCCTCAAGGTAAAGTTACTCTTATGCGGACAATCATTCTGTAATATCCTCTTGTTTAAATTCTTTGGGCAACCCCCAACACATCGGCTTCAACATTTCCAATTATGTCTTTTGCGCGTACGGTGCCATTCCTAGAAATTGTGGACACGGAATGCCAGTCCCTCCAGGGTTTCTGTCTCTGCGTTCCACAGCGCGAGATGCAATCCAACATATCACGCGATGACAATATAATACGAAGATGAACATCATTTCAAAATCTGTGCCGTGTATGCACCCGCAGTTATGCTTATACTACGTTCCGCTTCTTAGGGCTCTTTCAGACGAGACTCAACACCGTGCATTCCGTCTTTTGTGCCGTAATGACAATCAGCAATTTGGGAGAGATTTTTAGTCCCTTCTCTCTTAGACTAACGACTGGTAAATTTCCAGTTTTCTTAAATAGGGTGCTACAATCAAGACAGATGTACTTGATATACTTTAAGCGACAGTAGAAGGGAAGAAAAAATGGGTTCATCCGTTGAACATCCAAAGAATGGCAGCTGACGATTTTGTCATATAATTAATAATCTGAGAAATAATAGAAGCAATTATTTTAAATGTTATAGGGTGTCAGTGTCAATATACAATGGAATAATTAATAAAATACAAAAATACAAATTCTAAAAAATATAAATTCTAATAAGAAAAAGGCCAACTTGAGATAGGCCTACCCCATTTGACCATCTGAAAAACTCGCCGTTACTCTGAGTTAAAAGGTTTTAGAAATATTACTCTATCGTTTATACTCAGATACGTTACGTCATATACTCACGATAAATTTAGTTACGTCACAGAAGACAATCAAATATGTCAAATTGGAAGTGTTACCAAGCGTTTTGTAATTCAACAATTTTACTCTGTCATGCGTGCTATCAACTCGCCTTTTGTTCACCAGCGGATTTCCGAACTCATCAAACATTTGAAAATGTATCGCCTCAGAGTCTGCTTATTACACGAACATTTAGATATCTAACAATCTTATATTTACTTAGTGCAGGACGTTTATTGCATGTGATACCTTTTGCAACTCTGTAAACGTAATTGCATAGCGAATTTGAAACAACAATAAACATTTTTTATTACTAGCAATTTTTGTTTGGTCTTCAGTTGTTAATGACATTTAAATTATTTTTTATTTTATATATTTATTAAATTGTAGATGTTTCAAACTACTACGTAATTTTCATATTCACAGCTATTATGCACTTATTATTACCAGAGGTAACAGCAAACTTAACTGTCATATCGTGAAGGCAAAGGTATTGTACTATAAGAATAATTTCTTACCTAGACCACGGTATGGCAATACAGCTTGTACTGGGCGCCATTCGTGACAACATGCCTTGGTCAAATCGTCCGGTAGGTGAAACGTCAAGGTCTGTAAAGGTCCTTACGAACTTATTATTCACCAAAACGACAAAGAATACAGCAGCTCGGCTATACATTTCAAGATTCTTTATCCTCTGATATTAACATAAAGCCTCCTCCTCCGTGTATAGAGACTGATAAAATAAAGTAATCTTTTGGGCTGGTGTCAGTGTTATGAAAATTTCCTTGGTTGTTGCGAAATGCATGCCAAACGTTTCAACCCTGACCATGACGACAACCTCAATAGCGGCGAGAAATGGATATCTCAATTGCCCGCGTAGAACTGAGAGTAAACAGTCATATGCGTGGAAATACTTGTATTTATAAACTTTTCTCATGTATTAACTTGCGCTCACTGCTCTTTAGTAAACATTTCCTCCTATCGCAAGGCGCTCGTTTTTGATTGGCCGGGTAAATGGCCTGTAACAAGTACTTGTTCACGGCCTATGCAACACAGCGAGTACTACTGAAGCTTTCAAACAGTATGGTACAACTCTCCTTGGACACCACATTCTCCTATACAGTCGACGTCGGCGCCCAGGAGGATCTCTAGAATCCGCAACTTACAGCCGATAAAGAATCTGTTTTGGCCAAGGAAGTGGAGTTTGCCTTAGCGCCTAGCTCGGCGCCGGTGGAAGACATGATTGCAAATGTTACATCCGATATATGGGGGCTACCCAATAAAGATGACAGTGACGTTAGACAAGAAGCTTCTAGAATATGACGGAAAGCTTTCCATTGAAGAATATTTTAACCTCGGAGGAGCGCAGAGTCATTAATTATGTAGGGGGTAACACGTAACTATCTTGCCGGCAGACAGGGGAGCGCCACGGTATGGAATATAAAAAACAAAAATTACGTGACGTGTCCTTGTCTCATGAGGTAAAGATCCGTACCACACCCCGGCTTTATGGTGTACATAAAGAGGATGCAGCACAATCAGCATAAGTGCCCAACCGGACTGCAGCAGCCGCACATTGGGCTGATGGACACATCGTCAATAAGTTAAGTGAAACAAGACAACACGTTTGTTAGCTTTGTCATCGTGTCGCTGTTAACTACAGGAGACTTTGGAGCAAATAAGAAGACTGTTTCCCGCGGATATCACAGCTCTCTTTCGTCATGGTCCAACGAGAACGTAATTACAATTGGACGGGTCGTTTTTTGAACATATGGATGAAGTCACCATGCAAAGAGCTGTGATACCGGTGGTTGCCATTTTCAACAAAGAGAAATTTGAAGAGGTGGTGGTAATTTTTCCACCGTTAGAGCCGCAATGTTGGTTCCGGAATGTGGACGTTACTTTCGTTTTCTGGACATGCGGAGAGAGCAGCTCCGCTGTTTCCTTGTCCACTTGAACAGCTTTTACCGAAGAATCTAGTTTATTATGAGAGAGAAGCGAAGGGACAACTGGCGTTTGTGGATGCTTTGGTCTTTAAAAGAGTTTGGTGGTGGATTCTGTCCCAGATTCTATGGAAAGCCGATGCATACTGACCGCTATTTGCATCGTGAATCTAATCATTATCCCAAAGAGAAGCGCGCCATGATAAAGACGCTGATGTGAGGCCCCATATCTTACGAGAAGCACGGACTTCTTTTATTCTTGCAGGCGAATTGTTACTCTTATGCTGAGTAATCGTGACGTTGCTCTAGCCACGGTGATACAGAAGTGATACAGCCAACAGCGCTTGCGATCGGCAAAGGGCAGCAGCACTCCTCTACTATCGTACTGTGCCGGGATTTGAATTTTCCCGGCGAGATTTGAATGGTCGTGCCGCCGGCGCAACGCTGGGCGAGGCATCGCTGACTTGATCAGCATGAAGCGACCGTGAACGGCGACGCGATTTAGTAAGCCAATTAGCCAGCTGATCCGTTATGGATGGCAATTCCTAACTTGTTGTTTTTACGTACCGTGGTGGTTTAGCAGAATGTCTGGTTCTGCCTCATTTCGTCTTCAACTTCCAGCGAGGTATACTGACCTGACGGTCCAGGGGGAGTACACATCCTTACGTAACTAGTTGTATCTATCATGACTTCGTGATCCAGTAGAGGCGTTTCAGGGACCCCGCACAACCGAGAGAGAACGGGTTGCGAGGATGGTGACAATGACATCCGTCACCATCGGCAGAGCAGGGTAGCGCAATGCTCCCCGAAGCCATCAGATTCAGCAACCTTACACCTACAGGACCCCAAGACACCCCTGGCCAGATGAACTAACTGGAATTTCTGGACTCTTCCAACATCACCACCAACATTAACCAGACTGCTCTACAGAGTGTCATGTCAGTTCTTCAAAGCACAGGTGGGAGAATTCCAATAACTAAATCAGTGAACAACAATCCACCGATTTTAGATCAAATTTAACTGACATTCTATACCAATGCAAAGACATGCTCTTAAGGGTGCCAGAAGCCCAGTTTTCTGGTCACTAACATTGTAATTAAACTCTTGACATCATTTTTGTAACTTATAACTGAGATTCAATGTTTTGAAAGCTGCTTAAACTTTTTTTCAAATAATGTAATTTTGTAACTTATAACTGAGATTCAATCTTTTGAAAGCTGCTTAACCTTTTCACATAATTTAATTTTGTAACTTATAACTGAGATTCAATCTTTTGAAGGCTGTACAACAACAAAAAATACTATTAAAAAAGTTGTTATTGGTTACACGTGTGTTTTATTTCAAGTCCTGTCACTCTGGGCTCCAGCACATTTTTGCTTCATGTAGGCCAAGTGTCTAGTTTTTAAATTTTACGTAACGGCCTAGCTGGGCCGTAACAAATGGCCATCATGTCTCCGCCAGTGTTAAGAATGCTTCGAAAAGTCGGGCATCCTAACCCCGGCGGAGACATGATTGTCCCCTTAGGCGCATCGAAAGCTTTCTGTGGTTTTTCCCCGTACGAATTTAACCCATTTTTTACGTAATTCATTAAGTGGGGTCAGCGATTGATCGCATGTGGACGCGCATGTGAAACTAAAGTTTTGTGTTTTAAATTGGGGAGGAAGCACAGTCCATGTTAAGAATTCTCCAAAGATATCAGCCGTATACACTAGTATTTTCAGTGAGGCAATCGTTTTTTAACGCTGATTGTATTGGCGCTGATAGAGTTTCCCACCGTAGTTGAGGAGGAGGAGAAGGTGCAGCCATGTTACAACAGCGAGTACAGGCAATGAGTTTAGGAGAATCCAGAAGAGAAACGGGTGGTGGGGTAATGGTGTCCAGGGTCCCATGCGTGGTAGGCGCATGATTGGAGGGCCCATTGAACTATACCATACCCAGTCTGCACCTGTTGACTCCAAACCAGGGAAACGTGGGGACAAGATAATGTTGACTGCCAATTATTTTCCATTTGTGGCCAAAACTGATTGGTGCTTGTACCAATACAGAGTAGATTTTTCTCCAGAAGAAGATAGGACACCTGTGAAGAAAGCACTGTTGAATGTACCGCGAAATGTTATTGCCGTACCGTACATATTTGATGGATCGAGAATGCTCACTAGTCATAGATTATCTCCTGAACCAACGGGACTCTTCCCAAAACGGGGACGGATAATAAAGACCTCAGGATAATTACCCCCAAAATTTAGTTATTAACTCAGCCGCCAAAATTCACATAATTAAGAATAAGACACAAACACATGACAGACGACAGAAGAGGAAAAACTTGACTTCCTACAAGTGGTTTCAGGGTCCCCTAACGAAGCAAGAGAAAAAGGGTTAAGACGAAAGGCAGAGCGAATCACCGAGGGGCAAAGATAAAAGTCTGTAAATCATACTGTGGAAGGCAGCTAATTTTTGTGATAAAGGATGAAACGACTTAGCATAAAGAATACCGTGAAGAGTTGGACACCATTAAACACATTGCTGTCGCTAATGGTTATGATGTCAATATGGTGAATAACATCCTTCGAAAACATAAGAAAGGACATAGCAACATTATCGGACGTAAAACACGCGAAAATACAACACGCAAATATATTGCAACACCGTACACATACCTTATGCCACAGATCTTTGGGTCAATTTTTGGTAAAACCAGTAATATCAAGGTTACTTATAAGACCACTAATAGTATTATGAATAATCTTCGTGTCCGCAGAACCACCTGCCTTGAACACAAAACTAGTGTTTACAAATTGATATGTGACGATTGCGACGGTTTTTATGTGGGCCAGACAGGACGTGGTTTTTTAAAAAGATTTTTAGAACATAGGCCGCCTACACATTTTCACAGTTTGGACAGTGTCAAGTCAAAATTTGCAGAACACCTCATTTCCGAAAATCATAGCTACACAAATTTTAAAACTAATTTGAAACCCCTTCACATATGTAAGAAAGGGCGATATTTGAACGCTCTTGAAGAATACGAAATTTATAAAGCACACAATAATATTGGTACCAAGCCGCATGTTTTAAATGATAAATTGGTCTTCAAATCAAATGTATTGTACAACACTGCCTTGCGCTACTGTCGTGGTGGGAGCGAGACATAGATTAGTGCGCGGTCGGTTTTCATACGATGTACATCGGTAACCTTCGTACTCGTTGTAAATATTATAATATGTTATATTAAGTTATTTTATATTAGATTTTAATATTTTAAGTGTTTGACAAGTGTATCATATTTAAATGATACACAATTACTTTTAAATTCTGATGATGGGACAAGGGTCCCGAAACATGTAAATTTATAAAGACGCTGTTTCTGGAAAACCGCAGACGGTAAGTTCCAATATATTTGATTGAACAACACGTGGCTTGGTACTAAACATTTGGGATTTATTCCTTTTAAACATGTCCTGTAGGTGTATGGTTGATGAATCTGACGGCTTCGGGGAGCATTGCGCTACCCTGCTCTGCCAATGGTGACGGATGTCATTGACACCATCCTCGTAACCCCTTCCCTCTCGGGTGTGCGGGGACCCTGAAACGCCCTCTAATGGATCACGAAGTCATGATAGAGACAACTAGTTACGTAAGGATGTGTATTCCCCCTGGACCGTCAGATCAGTATACCTCGCTGGAAGTTGAAGACAAAATGTGGCAGAATCAGGCAGTCTGCTAAACCACCACGGTACGTAAAAACAACAAGTTAGGAATTGCCATCCATAACGGATCAGCTGCTGGCTGGCTTGCTAAATCGCGTCGCCGTTCACGGTCGAGGCATGCTGATCAAGTCAGCGTTGCCCCACCCAGCGTTACGCTGGCGGCACGACCTTTCAAATCTCGCCGGGAAAATTCAAATCCCGGCACAGTACCACAAAGCGGAGCGTCAAGTCTGCTTCAGGGGAGCTTGTCGTCTCCTCATCTACCCTATGGCTACTCTTATCCTACGAGGGCAATTGAAACCTCTCTTCCGATACGACTGGAACGTTTGGCATTCGATTTGGTCACCTTTGCACCACGAGGAAATTTTAGCAACATTGATACCGTCCGTAAAAACTTAAGTCATTTTAGCAATATTAACAGTTCTTCTTGAGGACACAGTGGAAGGAAAAGAATAGGAGGGAGGAAGAAATTACCATTTGCAACCGATGTTCAGGAAGAAACTAATGGCCTAGGGGAGGATAATTTGGATGCAACAGTGACGTATAATACATGACAATTGACAGAACACTAAATCGCGATGACACAAAACACTTTCTTCGGTCCCAGACGTTCAGTAACAACCAAAGTTGTAACGCGTAGAAGTTAACTATGGTTAAATCTAAGTTTTACTCATTTTATAAATGATGATTTGCTTTGACGAAACGGAAAATAGTGTTATTAACGATACAACACGTTTCTACACCAGGTTAGGTTAGTATCAGTAGCTCTGCGCTGACAATATATTGCATACTTTTTACGATTAAACCGTACTTACATAAAATAATAAAACATCTGCGTAGTCTGATTTGTGTAATTGTCAGCATACATAAAATGGCGGCGGAACGTTTTCGCGGTGGACCGTTTATCACGACGTTCAGTCTTAATAGGACAGTCTTCTTGGTTATGGCCAGCCAGTAACATTGCTTGATCTATATCAATTATAAATATTTTTGATTAACACTTATAAAAAGAGATAACTTTTACTAAAACATTTTGAGATTTAAACAAAAATTATTATTTACGCAAACTGAAGTTGTATTCCATGGACACTATGAATCAGAAAGAATGTAATAGAAACTAAAGGCAGAAAAATATTCTACATTTATCTCTGTGCAATTCATTCTTAAAAATTTTTATGAACTGAAAGTTATACAAAAAATTAATTTAATAAATACAACATAATAAAATGTTTAAATTATAGCTTCTATATAACAGTGCCAATGTCAAACACACAGCACTACACACTGGTCTCCAAAGACAGTTTACTTGTACCCACCTCTCTTAACATCGTTAAGATCTTACTTACTCTTTTCATTCACTCTTTAACTGTACCCTCAAGAAAAGCCCTATACAGTTCCCTTTCTATCTGGGAGTGATCTGTTTGTTCGGATCTCCTTATTAGTGCAGGAAAACTGTCGGCGTAAGCCTGAATTATTGAACAAAAAAAATCTAAGTAGTCTCGATTTTTGAGGAGTAGTTGTTTATAATGTATACAAACATTTTTTGTCTAATCATCTGCCAGCGGCGCCCGGGAAAATTTGTTATAAACAAATTTTTAAAAAATCAGTTTTTCGCTCATATCTCCGTTAATTTCGCCCGTAGCTTAATTTTACAAGAGTTAAATTTTAAAGCTGAAGAAATTCTACACAAATTTCATCTTAAAAATATTTTTGTGCGAGCAAAAACAAGCGCGGGAGGTCTAAATGTTTATAACGTATAATTCTGTCGTGGTGGGGGACGAGGCTAACGAGCGGAGGCACGCGCGCGCTTCATTAAACGTTATAACTCTTGTTTAAATTGAACTATTTTAACAAAACAAATTGCCTATCGAAAAATGATAGTTTTTTACATGCGACTATTATGAAAAAAGGCTTAGGATTTCATTATTTGTATATTGTACAAGAGATGAAATTACAAAATGCTGTTCTTTAAAGAATATGCAATTAATTTTATAAACAATTTATAGAAATACGCTGCCGCTGGGGGAGCGTCCACATATCCTGCCAACGATGCCCACGAGACTTACCCCAGACAATTGAAGGTGATATTTAAACTTTTTATATTCATTAGGCCACTGCAACAAATCTCCAGTGCGTGACAATGTCGGAAGTTAACAAGTTCTACGATAGTTAACAAGTGCTCGCGTCTATCTAGACATAATTTGGGGGAGGGTGATAAATTTTATTTACAAGGATTTCAGTATGTAATACGTCCCAATGTAATTGTAGATCTGGCCGAGGAGCTCGTGTACGGCTAGCAGTTTTTTTATATATATTGTACTGTAATTAATTACAGGTTTTGTAATTAAGATCTGCTCCACGTTGGATCAGCCATTTAATGTACTGTTATTTTTTTTATGAGTCTTGTAATTATTTAATAGTATAATATAATTAATAAATGTACCTACTGTTATTATGTTTTTTTGTTTACCAGTACATGTAAAGAAACTCTTTCTCTCAGGGTTAATGATTATTAAGCTGTTTGATCGTATTTACGATTGTATCTAATATTTTCTTTTCTTTAAACCAAACCAAATTCAGTTAATATGTAGTATTTTGAGAATTAACCATGTAAAAAAAATGAATACCAGACTAATGTAACTTGACCGACTCTGAATTCTTCCAGCTGCCACGGGTTCACTTCTGGTTGTTGTTTACCTTTTTTCAAAAGCAATATTAGGCTTGGCAATCTGTTCCTTCACACAAATTTCTTATTGATCTCACCGCTGAATGCCGCTCTCCAGGACGACTGCAACACAGATGTCTCCTCGGAACACTTAATTATCCTTTATGGCCACTTAAACTCTTCTTCAGTCCAGGATTTCCCTCTTCTATCGTCGTTCTATTAAGGATATTGTTATATTTCTCGTAATATTATTTATTTATTAAATATTATAATCAAAACTCTGGTATCACAAATTAAATTCCTTTACTGTATTTTCTTTTCCATGTTACATTAACTTGATGATGTACAAATGTTATTTTATGAATTTAGACTCTTCAAGCTACTCTTATAGATATAATTTTAGACTCTTCATGCTGTTACCATTAGATATTAAAATAGACTCTTCATGTTACTCTTATTGAAAATAACATTAGAGTTATAACGTTACTCTTATTGAATATAATTTAAGACTAATAAAAATTTCCTTCATCACTATACAATACAATTTTTTAACAATTTACAAAATTGCCACTTTGATAATTCCCTAATTTCTTTACATCTGTTTATCATATACCTATTAAAACATATATCATTTTTCTATTTCTTATTAAACATCTTTATTTTACCTCTAATATTCGTAATTCTATTTGTTATTTATAAAATTATAATTTTATTACTCTTTACTCTTCTTATAACATTCATTCCAATTTCATATATTCTTTTCATAACATATAACTGAATATTGTTTTATATCATATAGGAATCGACCTCTATGTTGACTGGGTGAGTCGATAGTCCCAATGTTTTTTGTTTACATTTTAAACATATGTTACATTCAATACAAAGTCTGCATCTTTTCTCTTTTAAAATTTATTACCTCCCTATTATGTACTGTGTGCATTTTAACAGCAGTACAATATATATATATATATTTTTAAGATTAAAAGTTGAAGTAGTAAAAGTATACAAATCTGAAATCTTGTCACGTAGGTGGGTTGGTTATTATTTAATATTCAATGGTGAGAGTTCGTTCTAATAGGGGTTTGGAAGTCTTAAGGGATTATATTGTTTTCTTACTTTTTAACTGATTCAGGCACCTGTGCGGGGCAGTTTTATACAGATACCGGACGTGTTGTGTAGTGTCAGATCAGGCCGGACACGTGTCATCAGCCAGATCAATTCAGGTTGCTGTAAATGTCTGTACATTTATATATATATATTGCGACAACACAAATTACTAAACTATTGGCGCATAGGATATGATAGTATGTGTATTTCAAATTACAAGTCTATATTGGAGGGTTTAAGATTATTTATTGTACAAACACAAGTTATAGTTTATATGGTATATTTGAAATGTACAGAATGTAATGTTTGATATAGAGTCTTTCTTTTAAAATGTTAAATAATGTTCAAACGCAAGACGTGATACGTTACATAAGAAGACTCCCACGATGATGTTGTTGAAGAGAAGGGCCGGTCTTTGCGGTATAGATGGATCGTCAGGTGTGGCTTACAAATGACAGACGTTTCACCAGAAACGTTTACAGCTGGGCTGGCGTCCTGTAACAGCTTGGCTGATGTCCTGTAATAGCTGGGCTGGTCCTATAACAGCTGGGCTGATGTCCTATAACAGCTGGGCTGATGTCCTGTAACAGCTGGGCTGATGTCCTGTAACAGCTGGGCTGATGTCCTGTAACAGCTGGGCTGATGTCCTGTAGCAGCTGGGCTGATGTCCTGTAACAGCTGGGCTGATGTCCTGCAATTCCCATGATGAATCCGACACTTCGCACACACAACGGTACTACGGATTTTATCACTCGCAAAACTTATATAGAGTTTAAGACCAAGTAATATCTCAGGTGACAGTGAGTTTAATCAATAACGGTATATTGAGCTTATACCTCTCCGGCTTCTTCAAGTGTTCTCGCGAATATCAAAGTCTACCGCGATCAGCAGACCACCCTATGAGGAAATCTTGCACTAGCACGGAAACGTCTTGATGGAACTATTGCGTAACAATTTATACTACTGTCACTGCGGAAAATCTCGCACAGTGAAACAGTTACACTCACTTCTTACACACGTAATACTACAATATTAATATCGTGCGTAAAGATATAAAATCAATTGTTATGCGTCACACGCGTTACTATCCCCGAAAAGTCTTAACAGATCCTTGCAAGCGGTATAATCTTGTACAAGGAATTGTATGTACCATTCACGGTAGCAGCAGTGAAGAACTGCTTGTAAATTTTCGCACAATGCGTTAAAACACTGGTGTGTGCAAATGTACCACACACACAGTTCTGAGTCTTCCCGTTTCACTAACGACGAATAGTTTTTACAACACCTTGCAAGCTGTAGAATTCTTGTACAAGGAGTGCACGACCCGTTCGCGGTAGATGGCGTAGAAGAACTGCCTGTGTAACGACAGGCTTAAGAAAATTTCCAACCACCAGTCCGCATTCTATTGGTGGATGGAAGTCACATGGTAAGTAAAGGTGACCATGCACTTTTCATGCATTAGAGTGCATTTACCTTGTAACAGCATGCATAGCGGTAATCAGACTACTCGTATCTCATGCATGCTGCCTACATATTAATAATATACATGAACGTAAACAATAGTCCGACAGGTATAGGGATTGTAGCGATACACATGTCTCAGTTCCGCTAATGTCAAAACAACGATAATACATCACGCACCGCCCGGGAAACGTTTTCCACACGCGCACGCGCGCACATTTCCACAAACACAGTACATGAATCACCATAAATAATAATGCACAGTTTTTCTAAACTAAACCCTTAACCTTACTAAATACAATTGATAACAACCAAACTTAACCATCTACGAATATGAATGTCCATTGTCTGTGTAATATATGACTTGCCCCGCCTATCATGATCCTGTGATTCGTTGCAGGATTAACTCCCTCCCGCATAAACAAAAATTTTTTTTTTTTTTAGTTAACAACAAAAAATAAAAAATTTTTTTTTTTTAATATAACCACAACAACTTCCTAATCCTGAAATAATAATAATACCCTCAAACTAAAATCAAATAAACATCCTCAATTAATACTAACATTACCCACTGTCACATTGACAGAAGCATCAATTCAAAAGACACGTGGTAACCTTCAAACCAAAACAAACACACATGTTCTTGACACACAGATAACGAAATCTTATGCAGGGTCATAGCGTACACAGACAACATTCCTTATCTAAACTAGATTATTGTTCACTCTCAGAGTCATCTTACATACAACATTTAAACCTGAACTTGACATATTTAACATCACTACACATTCTTACTCCTATATCCTGACATTTATTTCTGAGTTTACGGATCCTTTGTATAATACTTCCTCAATGAGGACGCATGGAATTTACCAATCGCACGGTTGGTATTTGGGTTGGTTAAGATAAAGGTATTTTTTCCAACTTGCTCCGACAGGGTATACGGACCATTATACAGCCTAAAAAACTTCGCGGCTGTGTTGTCCTCCCTTCTTCCAACATTTAATGCTCGTAAAAGCACACTCTCTCCAGTCTTGAACTTGACTAGTTTATGTTCCGCATTAAATTTCTCCGTGCGCTCCTCGGCGCACTTTTTAATGCGTCTTCTAGCCTCGATTTTCTTTATCTCAACTGGTATAGGCATATTATGCGTCGCTATCCTTTCAATGTGTTTACCCCAGACCCGGCCTGGCATTTCTCCGGTTTGGAGTTCATTCGGAGTATACCCAGTAGTAGAATTATAATTTCCATTTATGGCATACTCAAAAAATTCTAGGAATTCCGGCCACTTACTCTGGTTAGTATTACAGTACGTACGGAACAACCGTCCCAACTCCTTGTTGACACGCTCGGCCAAGTTACCTTGCGGTCTCCGGATCGCTGTCAAGACCGTCTGGACCCCGTGTTTCTCAAGCTCGGAGTGCCACTTGGTGTTCGTAAATTGCTTACCTTGATCTGAGAGTATCTTCCTTACGGGACCATTTTTCGGCATGTATTTATTTAGCATAATGTTTATGACAGCCGACGTAGTAGGTCTACCAATAGCATATAGGCTAACATGTTTGGTAAAGGCATCCGTAACAACCACCAGGTTCTTCATTCCACGTGCCGCCCGAGGAAGTGGACCCAAAAAATCAATGCATACAAGGTCATTTTTATTACGGACGACAATGTTACCCATTTCAACCTGTGTATGTTGGTTAGGATATTTCGCTGTTTGGCAGATGTGGCATGAGCGGAGTATGGCCTTTATTTTCCTGGTCATATTTAGCCACACAAAATCCTCCCGCATTGCCAGGTAACATTTATAAGGCCCCGCATGAGCCAGACTCTCATGACACATCCAGGTGAGGTCTTCCACCATGGCGTCCGGTACCATAATCTTCCATCCGCCATTGATAATTTTATACACTACGTCTTTATATATTCTGTACTTAGGGTTTTCTTGTATCCGGATAGCGTCACATATCCGCTTCAACTTTGTGTCACGCTGCTGTTCCATACCAATATTTCTTAGCTTATTTTTGAGACTGTCTTCTAATTTATATTTGACAGCTAGAATTTGAACCTCCTGGTTATTAGACGCATGACGTTCTTCCACCATTGGAGGGTATCGGCTTAACGTGTCAGCTGCTTGGTTCTCGCTTGCCTTACAGTACTTAATGGTAAAGTCGTACTCTTGGATGGCCATGATCCAACGGGATATGCGAGCGTTCGCTAACTTGCAGCGCAACATGAACGATAAGGCCTGGTTGTCCGAAAGGATTTCGAAGTGTTGTCCAACCAGGTAATAACGAAATTTACTAATGCAGTACACAATAGCCAATATTTCTTTCTCCGATGTGAAATAGTTACGTTCGGCCCCTTTTAGTGACCTACTACTGTGCGCAATTATTTTGTTTTCGCCCTTCTCATTCCGTTGGTAGAGTACCCCCCCAATGGCATAATCAGAAGCATCGCAATTCAGGACATATGTGCCCCTTTTCTCAGGATGGAACACGTGCAGGTTTCTACTATACAAATTTTTAGTCGCGTCGAAAGCATGCTGATGACGCTCCTCCCATCTCCATTTATTACTCTTACGAAGTAGTTCTAACAACGGCTCAATTGTCCCAGAATATTCTGGAGTAAAACGTCTGAAGTAACCAGTCAATCCGAGGAACGCTCTGATATCCCTGGGTTTTGTGGGTTTCGGGAACTCCATGATCGCATGTATTTTTTCTGGGTCCGTTGTTATACCTTCCGCTGAGATAATATGACCCAAAAATTTAATTTGCGATTTCCCGAATTCACACTTTTCAAGATTGAGAGTCAGGTTAGCGGCTTGCAATTTCTGAAATACAATCTTGAGATGTTCAAGATGTTCTTCAAATGATTTGGATATGAGCAAAATATCATCAACAAATATGCTGACGAAGTCCTCCACCTCGGGTCCCAGAGCTAACTCCAAACATCTGACCATGGCCGCTAAACTGGTAACCAAACCAAATGGAACTACTTTAAACTGATAGCATTTATTTCGATATAGAAATGCTGTGTATCTTCTCGACTCCTTGGCAAGGGGAATCTGCCAGAATCCACTTTTGAGATCAAGGCGAGACATGTATTTAACCCCTTGACATTTTATGAATAAGTTCTCCGCATTCGGAGCACAGTCGTAGCATTTTTTTGTAATAGAATTTAGATTTCTCATGTCGAGACATAATCGAATGTCGTTATTTTTCTTTTTAACAACAACCATAGGATTTAAAAAATTGCTATCAGTTCGTTCAATCACACCATTCTGAAGCATACTCTTAACTTCGGCATCAACCTGTTGTTGATAGTGAAGGGGGATGGGGTACGTCTTCCGTACAAATTTATTTTCATCCGTGACCTGAATACTGTGTTCATAAACATTCGTGACGGTAGGATTTTTGGAAAACACAGATTCAAATTTATCAAGCATACTTTGCAGCTTATCTTGCTCATTGCTCGTTATCTGCCTGCTGTGAGTCCGCAGATTATGTGTTATCTTATCGGCAAGTTGAACCGCTGGGCGAGTTATAGTAATAGGTTCACAATCAGACCCCGTCTTACCCCTCCTGCGTCCTAACCTGATATTGTGTTTACTATTATTTATTGTACATTTTAGTATTTTATTTGGAAAATCAATGGTCGCGTGCAGTTTATTTAATGTGTCCACTCCCAAAATAACATTATACACGAGTTTCTTGACCATAAGCACAGTGACCTCTATTTCCATTCCCTGAATGGATACTGTTATCATAGCTTGACGGTCAACCCTCTGAGATTCACCCGTCGCTGATTTTATGATTTTGTGGGCTGCTGGCAGAATCGGGATTTTTTTAAAATGTTTCTTGTGCCTCTCTAGGAATCGCTCATCCATCAACGAAATTTCTGCGCCGCTGTCAAATAAAACTTCGCCGACACATCCGTTAATTTTCGCGTTGACAATGAGGTCAGTGTCATTTTCAACGCTAATACCTTTCTCATTTTCCTTACTATGGTTATTGCAAATTAAACTATCTCTAATTACGGCAGGATATAGGCCGGACACTACAAAGTTTTTCTTATAATTAACATCTTTCACATTTGATTTATTGAACTGCTTTTTATATTTACACCGGGCTTTTGAAACTTCATTCCTACCTTTACGTGTACTAGTTATTCTGTTGCACGGACTCACGCCGTGCAGCCTTACACGTTTTTTGACTGTTCTATATCGGAATCCTCTTCCTCTACTACTGCTACTTTTGATTGGTATTTCTATTCGACATCTTAGGTCTTTGTTGTTGTTGCGACTGTGTTTGCTTAGTTTGATTTTGATATTGAAAACTTGTATGCGGTGTTTCATTACTGTTACCATTGGTAATCGGGTTGTCGATACCTTCCCATTTTGCAAGTAATGTGAGTAGCTCATTCCACGACTTAACTCCTTGCGTAAGGACGGCCACCTGTATCCCGCGTCCAAAGTGGTGCGCAAGTTTACTTACCATGTCAGGTTCGGTTAAGCTAGGCTCAAGATATCTAGCTCTGGATATCAACTGCATCACATATTCATCTTTAGGACCTCTGGTATTGGAATATTTTCCAAACTCCAGCTGCGTACGTATCTTCCGCTGGATCTCCTCATTCCAGTATCTAGCTCTGAAATGTCTTACCAGGTCTTCCAACGTGTTGATTTTATCCTGGACGATACTAAACCACTCCGCAGCGGTACCCTTAAGTCGCCGCACTATGAAATTAATTCTATCCGCTTCACTTAAGGTATCACCAATTTGCTCCAGATCCCGCTGGCAAATTTGAATGAAATCCATGGGGTTTTCATTCTGCCGTCCATAAAATCTTTGCTGTGAACTTACGTCATCCAAAGTCTTATATACATACGTAGTACAGTTTAGTGGTGACGAGGTACTTTGCAATCGTGACACTTGCTGTTGCAGCTCTTGAATCCGCACGTCTTGCTCGGCTATTAATTCACTCACCGTGGATCTGTGTTGTATTACCTGCTCCTCCATTCCAGCGAGTTTCTCACCATACTCATTAAGTCGTGAATTATTAACCTCCAAACTCGCCTCTATATCAGCTTTCATAGCTTCCACGGTCTCGCTAATACGCTTTTCTGCCGCTTCTATCATTTGTTTGCTTTGTTTAGATTGCTCCTGCACAGCCGCGTATAATTTCTTGTTCTCATCATGGAGTGACTTGTTTTGTTTCCCGGCTTCTATTTTACCAGATTTAATTTCTTATTTACTGGCTTTCATCTCTGCTGAAAGCTTCTGTATACTCATTTTCACCTCCTCTTGACAGGCTTTATTTTCCTCTTTATCAGTTTTCCTTTCTTCGGACATGGTTTCCATCTTCGCTAATAAGGACGCTAAAGCATTCTTGATTTCAGCAGTATCCGCCATAATGATTAAAATTTAATTTAAAATTTAGTAAATTTAAATTTATTGATTTATACGCAAAGCAAGTTATTATTATCACAACAAGATTAGAACATATGGTAACCAGTTTATACGCACACAGAAAAAGCAGTTCAAAATATCAACATGTAAATACCTTATCTAACATACAACAACTAATAATCTACCTCCAATATACTGATAAAATCTGTTCATATATGATATACAAGAGAATATGCACACCTGAAAAATTATATCCTCAGATTTTCATATGAACAATACACATACAATTATTACGTTAATTATACTTATACGTCGGATTTTTCCAACAAATTTTATATTCATAGACAAATATATAATAGCGTAAAATTACCGCTATTTACGAGCCCTACGTTGCTAAGCGCCAAAACATCTCTATGCGACAACACAAATTACTAAACTATTGGCGCATAGGATATGATAGTATGTGTATTTCAAATTACAAGTCTATATTGGAGGGTTTAAGATTATTTATTGTACAAACACAAGTTATAGTTTATATGGTATATTTGAAATGTACAGAATGTAATGTTTGATATAGAGTCTTTCTTTTAAAATGTTAAATAATGTTCAAACGCAAGACGTGATACGTTACATAAGAAGACTCCCACGATGATGTTGTTGAAGAGAAGGGCCGGTCTTTGCGGTATAGATGGATCGTCAGGTGTGGCTTACAAATGACAGACGTTTCACCAGAAACGTTTACAGCTGGGCTGGCGTCCTGTAACAGCTTGGCTGATGTCCTGTAATAGCTGGGCTGGTCCTATAACAGCTGGGCTGATGTCCTATAACAGCTGGGCTGATGTCCTGTAACAGCTGGGCTGATGTCCTGTAACAGCTGGGCTGATGTCCTGTAGCAGCTGGGCTGATGTCCTGTAACAGCTGGGCTGATGTCCTGCAATTCCCACGATGAATCCGACACTTCGCACACACAACGGTACTACGGATTTTATCACTCGCAAAACTTATATAGAGTTTAAGACCAAGTAATATCTCAGGTGACAGTGAGTTTAATCAATAACGGTATATTGAGCTTATACCTCTCCGGCTTCTTCAAGTGTTCTCGCGAATATCAAAGTCTACCGCGATCAGCAGACCACCCTATGAGGAAATCTTGCACTAGCACGGAAACGTCTTGATGGAACTATTGCGTAACAATTTATACTACTGTCACTGCGGAAAATCTCGCACAGTGAAACAGTTACACTCACTTCTTACACACGTAATACTACAATATTAATATCGTGCGTAAAGATATAAAATCAATTGTTATGCGTCACACGCGTTACTATCCCCGAAAAGTCTTAACAGATCCTTGCAAGCGGTATAATCTTGTACAAGGAATTGTATGTACCATTCACGGTAGCAGCAGTGAAGAACTGCTTGTAAATTTTCGCACAATGCGTTAAAACACTGGTGTGTGCAAATGTACCACACACACAGTTCTGAGTCTTCCCGTTTCACTAACGACGAATAGTTTTTACAACACCTTGCAAGCGGTAGAATTCTTGTACAAGGAGTGCACGACCCGTTCGCGGTAGATGGCGTAGAAGAACTGCCTGTGTAACGACAGGCTTAAGAAAATTTCCAACCACCAGTCCGCATTCTATTGGTGGATGGAAGTCACATGGTAAGTAAAGGTGACCATGCACTTTTCATGCATTAGAGTGCATTTACCTTGTAACAGCATGCATAGCGGTAATCAGACTACTCGTATCTCATGCATGCTGCCTACATATTAATAATATACATGAACGTAAACAATAGTCCGACAGGTATAGGGATTGTAGCGATACACATGTCTCAGTTCCGCTAATGTCAAAACAACGATAATACATCACGCACCGCCCGGGAAACGTTTTCCACACGCGCACGCGCGCACATTTCCACAAACACAGTACATGAATCACCATAAATAATAATGCACAGTTTTTCTAAACTAAACCCTTAACCTTACTAAATACAATTGATAACAACCAAACTTAACCATCTACGAATATGAATGTCCATTGTCTGTGTAATATATGACTTGCCCCGCCTATCATGATCCTGTGATTCGTTGCAATATATATATATATATATATATATTTTTTTTTTTTTTTTTTTTTTTTTTTTTTTTTTGCACGGTTCATTTAAACGAATTTAGCAGTTTTATTAATTTATTCAGCAGGTACCGCGACTTAAATCTTTTACTGCCATTGTAACTTCCGGATGTGTTAGATTTTAATATACATTTATAAGAGTATTTTTTTTCTTATCACTTCACTATAAGTTTCTAGGGTTATAACTTTAGCTTCTCTTTTTTTATTAAGTTTGCTGGTAGTCAGCCTCACTGAGAACTTCATTAAAATGTTGTACCTTTTGTTACAAAGGTACAAAGGGAGGTAACAAATGTTACTCTCTTATAATTCATTTCAGTCTTGTTAACCTTGTAACGGTATACTACTAAGAGGGGACTATTCCAGAATTTCGTTTTTGTAATCTCTTGTCCTGAAGTTTATTCAGTCGTTTTTTTTTAATTTCTTTTCACTGATTACTGAGTTAAGGGGTCCGGATGATCCGTCCATATGTCTCTTCTTTCACGCATGGGTACGTGGGGGATGTTCAGGCTGGCGTCCCGAATTAACCCGATGTATGATATCATGTTGTGTCTGTGATATGTATTATGTATATCTGTATGTGTATTTATATCTGTATTTATGTGAAGGTATGTGTTGTAATATTGAGTATGTGTAAAGGGCCCTTTATATCAGTTACATGATAGGTTTAAGGAACTCGGATGATTATAGTATTATGTAAATGATGTAGATATTTGTGGTTATGATGTTGAAAATATTTAAATCACTATGAGGTTATACCTATGTAACAGATATTAAGAAGATTTTAGAATGATGAGGAATTTAAATTTTGAAGTTTGCATTTTACGTTTGAAATCAAAGAAATGAAAATCTAAACTTTAAATTTAAGTTTTAACATTGTATGAATTTAAAAGTGATATTTTACAGAAGTTAGAATTGAACTATGGAGAATCTAAACCTCATACTTGTATTCACATTGAACTAAATTCAAAGGTTTTATTTTATATTAAAATTGAATGATGGAAAATTTAAAATTTGTATTTTGTATTAACATTGAACTCAAGTTTAAAGTCACACTTTGTATTGCAATTGGACTATTAAAATTTAAAATTCAGATTTTGTATTAAGGTAGAATTATTGGATTTGTAACTAATATGCACGACAACTTAGAAAATAAAAATAACGTTGTTATTGTTCAACAGCTGAGTATAATTGCAAGTCCCGTCTCACTGGACCCAGCGCATTTTTGGCTTCTCTAGGCCCTTGGCCTAGTTTTAAATATCTGGTGGCCCCTCTTAAAAAAAATTTTTCAAAAATTTCTTTTATAAAAAAAAGGTTTAAAGGGGGGTTACAATACATACCAGTTCACAAGTCCCTTTCTCATTTCCGCACCCATACTACTGTGAATCGTTTCTTCAACTCAAAGGCTCGATCCTACTTTCCCACAATTCACGTTCCAAGCAAAATACATACCAGTTCACAAATCTCTTCTCATTTCCGGATCCATACTACTTCAAATCGGTTCTTCACCTCAAAGGTTTGATCCTACTTTCCTAAAATCAGTCTCCGAGATGTTTCCTTCTCTAACCTAACGCCTGTGCTATTACACAGCATTTCGAGAGACTTTAGCATCTACACCTCTTTCTGCAAACATTTGCTTTTTTTTAAGAATGGGCGTAAACCATTAAACTTAAGTAAAGCAAAGTTCTCTGTGTGTATACATTTACTTTTTTTGTGTTATTTTAAAAATACCTAATGATGTACTTTGAGAGTAGGCTATACATTATTTTACATTTCAGGATTTACAGAAATAACTGATGAAACTGACCTAGGCTGATAATAAGAGATTTTAAACAGCATTGAGGTGAACGTATTATGTTTACGTTATATAATTTTAGTAGCTGCCAACGCTGTAAAAGAGGTTAGTATTTAAAGGAAAAATTAGCATGAAATAAGAAAGGGCAGTAGGGGGCCGAAAAGGATTCCTGCGGAGGCCCAGAAAAGAGAATTATGCCATTGGGCCTTTCGCTGTCCTAGAGCTCTCATCTACTTCACTATAAACTATAACGTAATTTTTTAAAAGCTTTTAACATTTAAGCAGAGAATTATTACTGTTGCACACCACTATAGAAAAATTATTCCGATTAGCGCTTCCAAGCTTCACGTTCTCTTGTTAATGCTGATCTGACGATGAGCTGTGTAACAGTAATAATTCTGTTTGTGATTATAACCACTAACACAACTTTCTTCATTAAATTTAAGCAGAGAACATAAATTCTACCGTGATATTAAATGTCATTGTGAAAATCACATGAATAATAAGGTAACCAATTTACTCAGAATTTTCCGCCATTTTGTACTTTTCTTTCATTGCTAATGTTTTAATAATTGCGATTACAAATACAAACAATTGAAATTACTGAATTTTAAACATTTTAAAATTGAAATGGTCCTTTATTTTGAATCCGCCATGTTGAATTTAGAATTTTTGGCGTTTTATTGGTAATCAGTGATCCATAAACCCTCCTAGATAAAATTATGACAATCATAAAATATTTTCAAATGTTACGACACACAGAACGCTTATGAATAAACCCCGAAAAAATGCACATGAAGTTCAACAAAGTGACAGCTACTGCGGTAGTGACATGCCTCAAGACAAAAATACAGGGAAAGATTACCAATGACAACACAAGGAAGGTACCGGGTACTACTTTTTTTTTTTTTTTTGCAATGAAGAAGAAGACTTAAATGTTTAGAGCATTGCTTTCAATGTAAGTAAATCATGGCGAGAAAGGACTCCTAGCTTTCAAAGCGAGGTGCTTTAGAAGAATAAAACAGATTGGTAGACGGGAATGAGAAAAACTGAGGGAACTGAAGTGATCAGAAACTTCTTAAAGCGTCTGAAATCTCTTCAAAGCAGTCAACTGGGTTCACACTTTGACAAAATATATTTACAAAGCGGATAATTGGAGGGAAATTAAAGAAGAAAAATAACAGACGAAGGGCTTGTTTGCAACATTTCAATCAAATAGTTTAAGGCATAAATTGTGACTCGTACAGAGTATCAAAAACAAAGGCTGAAGATCGTGAATCGTGGAGAGCAACTGACAACAGACTGTGGGCTATTAACATGAGAGAGAGAAATATGGGGGAGAGAGGAACTAAAAACATTTTCAACATTTCCACCATTACAACTCTTAAATAATCCGTACACTTCTCAATAGGTCTGAGATTTGGACTTTCAGAAAGGTTGTTTTCAAGCGGGCGAAATGAGATTCCTCAAGCACGTGGCAGTGTGTAGTCTTCACTGAAAAGAAATGTCGCAATAGAAATGTCGATATACGGCAGGAGCTGAATATTATGAGTATACTTGATAGATTTGCCCAATATCGGCTAAAATGGTTGGAACATCTTAACCGAATGGATGACTGCAGCATTATGGAATATTGACGGAGAGATGTAGAGCGTTGGGGTGTCTATCTCCGGAACAAACCATTTTTGGTTTAATCTTTATTGAAAACTCTTAAAAATTTATATACTTGTGAAACTTACTGTATCTATTTAACTAGTGACGTTGAACCGACTTCTTTCTCCCGGCACGGTTATGTTTACTCAGTGTTCAGGTTACTCAGGGCGATGATACATTGTGTTGTGACAATCTTGAAAATCTTGACCGATGAAAACTAAGAACGAAGTGCACTCGTCCAATGTTCCGCTCGTTGCTACCAGATGATACCATATGTTCCTGGTTTACCTTCCTAACTGTTCCCTAACCACCTTAATTCTTTCATACGTATTATTGTATTCTTCCCGCCCAAGATTTTTTCTGCTTTTGATTTTTCTCTGTCAACCATTTTTTCCTTAGTCCTGTAATTTTTCTTAGTCCTTCCTTAACACTCTCAGTTCGGCGTAATTTTTAAGCGCCATATAAGTTGTTCGGTTGTTGCATACTCTGAACAGATTACAAGTGTTCATTTGTTCTTCTGCAACCTTCATTACTGCTTTTAGTCATGTAAGTAATTTTTTAAAGTTACATTATTAAGTGTAGGGTAGAAATATATATTTAATTATAGTGTTAATAATTAAATAGAATGTTAATATATGTAATGAGTGTTAATTATATGCTGTTTCAACCCAACAATCAACATCAATCCCTGTGTCGGTATATAACTATCGCCGACCAATCCGATTTTTAGTCTTTGTAAATAGTCTCTAATTTATTCTTACTAACATTCCAAAGTGTCGAATAAAAGTTGAAATCATGGCAAATACGTTTTGGAAAAAACTTTAAATAAATACTATATTAAGCGAGAAACAACTTCATTGTGCCGGTAAACAGACACTCAAAGCAAAATGTCGGGGTCGGTTACTACGTGTTGATGGCGGTTCGATTACAAACTTAAAGAAAGTCGGGTTTCAATCAAATCTATAAAATTGAAACGTAAAAAAGGACAACTGAAAAGCAGTCGATGATGAATGGTCCATAGCGGGTAATCGTTAAGTTACCACAACCTAAGAAGATTTCAATATTTGAACTTGTAGACTGAATTTGTGATATTAGTATATGAAATTAGTGTCCCGTTTAAGAATCTAAGACGAACGTCAGATGCTATCTTAGTCTTACGTAATTCAAGACTTTGGTGATAAAACTTTAGTTATAAATTTAGTGATCAGCACAGAACGTCTTGGTGAACAAAAAAATTACCCCTTGAAATTTTGCTCACGTATTCGCAAACAAAGTGTAAACAACAAAGTAAAATTCAAATAACTTCAAAAATATTTTATGATAGTCTTACAAATGTAATCTAACGTGTTTTGTGGATCGCTTATTACGAATGAAACGTCAAAATTTCTAAATTCAACATGACAGATTCAGAACGAAGACTTCTTTAATTTTAAAACGTTTAAAATTCAGTAATTTAAATTGTTCATATTTGTAATAGCAATTAATAAAACATTAATAATGTGTTAAAAGTACAAAATAGGGGAAAATTCTGAGTCTATTCAAATTATAAATTAAAAGAAATGAATTATAAATCAAATAAATAAATACAAAATAACGGCGTTACAAACATGTCGTGGGTTTTGCTTAACTGTTGCGTCTCTTTCTAAAATGGCCGTCTGGGAATTGATAATGGTAGCAACTTACGTGATTCTAAAATGACCGTCTGGGAATTGATAATGGTAGCAACTTACGTGATTCTAAAATGACCGTCTGGGAATTGATAATGGTAGCAACTTACGTGATTCTAAAATGACCGTCTGGGAATTGATAATGGTAGCAACTTACGTGACTGAGAGCAAAATTTGTTTCTTTTATGGAATTATTTTAGTCAAATTCAATTAATTGGCATGAAATAATCTGCATCTTGTTTATTACTTCCGTTTATAGCTTACCAGACACCAAATAAAATTTGTGGAACTTTCTTCTTGGCCAGAAATGTATGTAGCATATTCTTACCCTGTAGAGTGTCAGATTGCGATCTGTAACACACACATTAAGACATTGTTTTAGCCAAAGCTAAAGACCTATTTATCGTGTACTAAGTACAGCTTTTTTTTAATTTTACATTTTGTTTATTTATAAAAATGTTGAATAAAATACTGTATTTTACAAATTATTCAAATCAGACTGTCGCGTTTCTGGGTCTACAACATTTGGTTTTACAGTAAACTCTGGTTAATACAGTGTATCAGAAATGTATAAATAAATGTTAGTTGAAAATTACTTACTGTTCTTTTCTGTATGTGTGAATAACTTAATACTATATGAACGCACTATCAAGATGTTTTTTGCTTACTCTGTAATAAGTTTTGTTTACATGTTACTCGCAGATAAAATAATAAAAGAGAAACTCAAACAGAAGGAAAAAAAGACAATAAAATCTTCTATTATTTACATTTAACTGTTTCTAGATACAACAACAAATTACATAAAGAAAACCAATCTGCACTAGTTTTACAACATAAACTGGCAGCTTTCAATACACATAATGTATACAATACCCTTAAACTCACAGAAAATAAAAATATTATCAAAATAATTAGGCCGTGGTAGGTTGTAAGATTGTCCGCAACTATAGCCGACAACAAGACATATTTCTCGTTGCTCTGGGATTCGAAGTGCTGCAACCGACCGCGGCCTAACAGCACAAAATGACAACATTCATTTGCATCATGATGAAAATTTACTAAACTTTTTAAAAATACGAATAGTAAGATAGTAGGCCTATATAAAACTAACAAAAACAATATATAAATAGAGTAAAGTCTAGTTAATCCAAATGTGGTTTACCTGATCAGGGCCCGCTCTAGGGGCGGACAACCCGGACATTTGTCCGGGGCGGCAAATCTAAAGGGCGGCATTTTGGCTGTGAATGTGACAAAATATTGATATGTTAAATACCCAATTAATCGAAATTTATACTTGTCGATTTTTTTCTTTGGCTAAAATTACCATGCAATTTACATTTCGTATTTACTCTTTTTATGCCTAAAAGCTAAAAAATATTTGGAATCCTTAATTCTGAAGAAAACAATCATAAAAGAGCGGCATGTTTAATTAAATAACAAAAAAGGCTAGGTATCTAAGGATACATTTACAGTAGCGCGTACAGGAAGGTTTGCAAATCCTCGCAATGATGTCATCAGAATCAGCCGCTTTGCGAGGGCATGCGCTGAATACATGTGAGAAAGAGATAGAGTGAGAATACGTCTCCCCCCTTTTTTTTTACGTCTCCCCCCCTTACTTCTGATCTGAGCGTTCAGCGAATGCGCTTGTAAAGCGGCTGATTCTGATGACGTTATTGCGAGGGTTTGCAAACCTTCGTGCACACGCTACTGTAAATGTACCCTAAGGCTACACTTACACTGGACGCGGAAACCGACCCGACTAGTCTGACCATACTCGGACCGACAGTCAGGACAAAAACAAAGGAATGTAGCCATATGAGAGCGCTTACAGTACACTCGACGTCAACCGACTACGCCCGACTAGTCTGAACCAACCAAACGTGTTTGTTTCTTCTCTCAGTCTGGCCAGACTTTAACCGACTCGTCGGCTCCTGATAGATTTGTATTTTGTGACTGTATAGATTTTTGTTTCGAGATGGATAAAAGTGCATTAATAGAATTAGTACAAAGTGAAAGAGCTTTGTGGGATCAGCGTGATAAGAATTATTACAATCGTGATATAAAACCAAGCCTTTGGGCAAAAGTAGGAGAGGCGTTGAATATACCAGGTATGTGTTTTATTTATAACTAATTGAAAGCAAAATTACTTATCGTTTCTTAATAGCTATCATATTTGGTTTACACAGAAGCCTACATCCTTTTACATGGTCTTACATTGAGTTTAGAACAAATTCATTAAAACACAATTGTATTTTTAAAATTGCTTATTAATAATTCTTAATAAAAATACAATAAGTAGTTTATTTAAATATTATAACGTCATTACTTCATTGTTTTTAAATATAAAATGTAGGAAAGTGAAACACATGAACATTAGTATCAATCAGTAATAATAGAAAGTCAGAATGTTATTCTAAAAACAATCCTTATCAGGCACGTAGAGTTAGGCACTTGTTTTCCCAAGGAACAGAACCTTGAGGGCTATTGAAATAATATTTAAATGCCTCTCTGACTTCCTGTGCTCCTCTGGTTGAACGATTGAACATTCTGTTACCATTGGTGGTAAAAGAACCCTGCCGATGGTATTCATTAAAATCCTGCTGGAAAGCTGATGCTGGTAAGATTCCTTCACGGTCAATGCATATGTTATGGAGTAAACATACACATTTTACGATTCTCTCGGCCTTCTCAACTGTTGTCTCAATGGTTTTGATCAGTAGTCTCCATTTAGCAGTAATGATCCCAAAAGCGCATTCAACAGTCCTCATTGCTCTTGACAGACGGTAATTGAATATAGCCTCTTCATTTGAAAGATTTCTTTTTGTGAATGGTTTCATAAGAAAGGTTTTGAGTGGGTAGGCGTCATCACCGAGTAAAACAAAAGGCATATCTATTGCACTTCCCGGTAAGCAAGCAGGAGGTGACAATGTTTTTTCATAATTCTCAAGAAACTTGTACAAAGCAGAAGCATAAAATGTCCCCCCATCACTTTGTTTACCGTAACCACCGACATCAATGAAAGTGAATCTACAGTTGTAGTCCGCAACAGCTTGCAACATGATAGAAAGAAATGTTTATAGTTATAATATAAAGACCCACTCTTCACAGGACATTTTACTCTAATGTGTTGTGCCGAGTCTAAGATAGATTCGGCGCGTATACGGTAATTAACGTTTTCGCTAAAAGAAATATAGGAACGATAGTCGGCGGTGGCGTTTTGCCGTACTGTATTTAGCGGTACATACGCATACATCTGCAGCTGGGATAATCAATCTGCAGCTGTGGTAATCTAGCTGCGCTTGATTGGAGCGGCGCTTGATCGGTGCTGAGCTCTGGTGCTGGATACTGATTGCGAGTTCAGAAAGCCGGAACTGCGTTTCTAAAAATTGTCTTTTGCTGGTCGTTTAACCAAACGCCTCGTGGCATATTTTCCTCCGACAGAAAGGAGCTTTTGTTGCACCATCTACTACCTATGGCAGGCTAAACTACTACAGATCTGCGGTAAGTTACGGCAATATGATTATATACTTCAATTTAAAGTAATACGAAAGAAAAAATTGTTTAATAAGTCCACATATGAATGAATTCAGATAACCTATTACGCCACGTGGTGAGTTGTGAAATGCGTAATTTAAATGTAACTTTTATTGGTAATTATAGTAATACTATATTAATTTCAGAAGTCTTAACTAAGGCACCAGAATTGAGAATAATGTAAATGCAAAAGGTATTTGTTTAATAAGTACAGTAATAGATGTAATCAGGTAACCTCTCACACCATGTGGCAAAATCAGACTATGTGTAAATTTTATTAATTGTATAACAAACTGAATAATTATATAATCAAAATTGAATTATGTTAACCCACAGGGGTAAAGTTTATAATATGAAATTTAACAAAACTAAATGTTTTCAAGATAAGGCCCAGGTGGCCATATAACAGTTGCAAGGTGTGTAAAACTATCATTTTAAGTAGCCCTACAGCTGTGTTAATATTATATATGGGTTTTGGTGCGTGTGAGGTTTTGGGGGGAATTAGTTTTGAGAACTTTTCGCTGATAATATGTTGTATAAATAGGGTCCTCCGCTGAAGACGGGGAACAGCTCCATCCTGAACCATTAACATCCAGACTCTCTCTCTCAACTTCATCTGCCGGAGGAGAATAGCGAGGACGAACCACAAACACCCTAACATGAGACCAGAATAACACCACTTCACACCCATGGAAAAAATAAGGTGACATCAATCCATATTATTTTTACACAGTGTGATGTAACCCACTAGAACCAGTGGACATAGAGTCACTCTACACCAATGACTTTAAGCTTTAAACATTTTAATTGGGTCCCCGGTTAACGGGACAGAATAGTGCGTGGACTTGGGGGGGGAATCTTTTGTACATTTTGTAAATCTGTTGTATAAATTGTGAGCCCAGGGGTTGACATGTATCTGTGGCTGCTCACCATTCAGACGTGTAAATTTCCTTCTTATTTTCAGCATAAGGGTTTCCTTAGTGCTACTAATTCATTCAATCAACATGTAATTTCACTGGTTCAATTTAGTTTTCATTTTATGTTTTAATTTCTCATTTTTAAATTCAGTTTGGATCATATAGGGATAGAAGTTTCTTTGGTAGTTAAGTCGGGTCACCAGTTTAATCCTGCATAGGTGCATTTTCATGCAGACTTGAACATGCTCTTGGGACAAGTTGAGTTATGCACTATCTTGCCTAGGAACATGTCGGCCTTTGGGCCAACTTACTTTTAAAAGGGTTATAAGGCTTATGACAAGTTACTGCTTTCAATACTTAACAAAATTTATCAATATTTAAATTCTTTAATTAATTATGATCACTGGGGTGTTCACTGTATTCTAATTTTTATTACTCCAAGTCTAAGTGCTCAATGTGGCAGCACTTTATAATAGTATGAGGCACTATGCCAACTTTTGAATTTAGTATGTCCCGGGGCCACTGGTGTTACATACATAATCAGATACCCATGTAATATGTTATACACATATTAGGTATTAAGACCTAATATGGATATTTATAGATTGTTAATTATGTACCTCATGGCGTGGAAAAGGGTGTGGCAAGAGATAGATGTTATAATTGTCCTGTGTTGTGGAACATGTATATGTATTGTATATTCGTGTGTATTTTTGGGGTTATATATGTATTGTACATTCGTGTGTATTTTTGGGGGGTTAGATATAGGGCTAAAAAGAAAATATAAAACATAGGTTTTATATATATTTATTAATTTCTAATGACAATTTTGAAAGGGAGAATATGGATTTATAATTATTAATTTCAAAAGACATTTTTTAAAAGGAGAATATAGATTTTATCTCTATTAATTTTCAATTAATATTTTTAAGGAGAATTAATTATTTTTAATTAACATTGTTAAGGAGAATATAGATTTTATCTCTATTAATTTTCAATTAATATTTTTTAAGGAGAATTAATTTTTTCAATTAACATTTTTAAGGAGAATATAGAAAATAAATTTTATATTTATTAATAATTTTCCAGTAACCTTTTTAAGGAGAATTAATTTTTTCAATTAACATTTTTAAGGAGAACATAGAATCTAAATGTTATATTTATTGATTTTTGTAGGTAACAATTTTAAAGGAGATATAATAATAAAAAAAGGATTTTATTGATTGTTAATTTTGTGAGTTTTAATTGCAAGTCCCGTCTCACTGGATGCAGCGCATTTTTGGCTTCTCTAGGCTTTGCCTAGTTTTAATTATCTTGTGGCCCCTCTTTAGAAGAAGAAAAAAAAAATTTCCCAAAAAAATTTTTTTTACAAGTCAAAGTTAAAGAGGGGTTACAGTGTTTACCGTCTATACTGCCTACAGCATTTGGAAAATTCCACCGTTATTCGTATCCAGCTGCAATTTCTAAAAAATTGTTGTTATTTGGTATTGCTACGTGTACATTAGACAACTTCTCCCAAACCGCATTGACGACTTAGTATACGATTTTCCCCACAGTTGAATCATGCACTCTAAACTGCTGTCCAATGGAGCGAAAGGATAAACCAGTTGCTAGGTATCTGGAAAAAGAAAGTGAAAAGTATCTTTTAACTAAATGTAATAAAAATCGTTGTAAACAAGAAGAGTATTCGCCATGTCAAGCGACTAACCTGCCCTCTAGTGCAGATAATTGTATACTATATTAGAAGGTATAAATATTGCGTTTGATAATGACGAATGCGATAAAATACGACCAAATCATTTTTCTGAACGTAAGTACAATCCAGCTGTAAATCGGTAGTGAAAAAAAGTGTACTAAGGCAATATTTCTAAAATGTTAGTAATATTAATTTCCCATAGTTATTTACAAGGTTATTTACAGCTACCATAATGTCAAATTCGCCGTTTGTACCTTCTAAACGCGCCACGTAGCAGCGACCGTTATGACATCTGCGTCCATTTGACATCGCGAATACTCGATTGAAACATTGTGGTGTGTGTGTGTGTGTGTGTGTGTGTGTGTGTGTGTGTGTGTGTGTGTGTGTGTGTGTGTGTGTGTGTGTGTGTGTGTGTGTGTGTGTGTGTGTGTGTGTGTGTGTGTGTGTGTGTGTGTGTGTGTGTGTGTGTGTGTGTGTGTAGAGAGATTAGTATAAATTACTATTATTTTTGACTTTCAGCTAAGCAAGCACAAAAAAATTGGGAATCTCTGAGAGATATATACAGAAGAAAGCTCAAGGAGTCGAAACAATGTGCTTCAGGACAGGAATCAAAAGGAGATAATAAATGGCAATTTTTCGCCAGTATGGATTTTCTGCGAGATATACTCACCCCCAGACAGTCTTCTGGAAATCTGAGTTCTCAGGATGTGGGCGCTTCTTCTTATTCTACATCTCCTGAAGAAGTGACTTTTGACGGTACTCTTGAAGACTCTTCTACGCATGAACAAGAACGCAGCAGTGACGATACTCGACGTGACTGTGAAGAGGACAACATGACTTATAGACAACAAGAGAGTAACAGCAAACAGACTTACAGTGCTAGCAAAGAGAAACACAACCAAATTAAAAAACGTAAACAACTGTTGGAATATAAAGCTCTGGAGATAGAGCAACGTAAAGTGCAATTATTAGAGAAGCGGATAGAAGATCAAAGATCAAAACACCGTGATGATGATGATGACTACCTTTTCTTAATGAGCCTCCTTCCATCTATTAAGCAACTCGATGACATCCAAAAAATGCATTTAAGAATGGAGTTTTTGAGTGCAGTTACCAAAAGAATCGAGGAGAAGAAGTATCGGAATCCTGATTCCAATGAGGTTGAAATAAAAATTAATGACAACTTTTAGGGCTTCCTTCCAGTTGAAAGGTCCACAGGGAAACAAACGTCTGAAATTATAATTGGAGAACTTAATGATCTGGGTTTAAATTTGAAGGATATTAGAGGGCAGGGATATGACACCGGGTCCAATATGAGGGGCGATAAAGGAGGAGTGCAATCTAGAATTAAAAAATTAAATTCGCGAGCATTCTACGTTCCGTGTAGTAGCCATTCTCTCAATCTAGTGGTTAATGATATGGCAAAAGCATCCTTGGAAGCCGCTAATTTCTTCAATATGGTCCAAAAAATATATATATATATTTTTTGGCATCTACTTTTCGAGGGGAAATACTTTTAAAACATGTCCAAGGATTAACTTTGAAACCATTGAGTGACACTAGATGGGAGAGTAGGATAGAGGCCTTAAAGCCTTAAAAATTTCATGTGGGAGCTGTATACGACGCTTTGCTAAACATTTATGAAAACTAAGACATTGATAATTTAATAAGAGACGAAGCCTCGGGTTTATTAAATTGTATTAAACAGTTTAAGTTTTTGTGTGAAACGAGGTTACTAAAGTAATAAAAATTGGAGCATAAATTTGCCCATAAAAATATTGCAAATTATAAATCTTAGTTTTTACAGTTGATAATAACATTTTATGCACACACTAAAAAAACGTGAGTAATCAAAACAGAACAATACATGCGTTTAACAATTGATCTGTAGTGAGAAATTAATTGTTGACTGCAGATTGATAAATGATAAGGCACGTTTGTCACATGCAGCCTTCCATAACGTTGAAATCTGAGAACTTTTTTACCAAATACATCTGCTGCAAATTTTAATATAATGTGTATTTATAAATGTTATGAAACAAGCCCTTCTGAATACGTTAAAATTAACGCAGATAGGGCAGGTAGGGGTTTTAAGTATTAAGGGCTGTTAATTAAGGGAATTAAATTTCATTTATGTAACTGGTGACAGTATAGTTGGAGTAGATGGGTATGGCATACTATACGGTACTAAATATTTCACTACACGTACTCAGTGGATATTGACGGTCTCAGAATCTTCAATGTAAATGCATTATCAAAAATATTTTCTCTGTTTGGATACAACTAAGATCCTACAGTCGCCGCATTCAATCTTCAAGAGCACCTCAGTCTCATTGTAGAATGGCTACTAAAATGGAAAATCAAGGCCAACGAATCCAAGTCGACACATTAACTGTCCCACAGTTCATATCTCAGTCACGTCGAAACACCGCAACAAATACCTAGACTCTAAACTGACCTGGAAACATCACATAAAACAGAAAAGAAAACAACTAGATTTAGATTTAAGGACATTAACTGGCTGATAGGCAGAAAGTCCAATCTATCTATAGACAACAAACTTCGTCTCTATAAAACTGTCCTTAAACCCATACCGACTCAGGGAATGGAGCTTTGGGGCTGCAACACCAAATCTAAATTAGCAGTCAAAGAGCGATTCCAATCAAAGCTCCTACAAGCTATCGCGGATACCCAATGGTATGTGTCCAACAAAATCCATATTCTATACGTCCGTGAAGTAATCCATGAACGTGGTACTACACACATACAAGGCTTTACGACAATCGTAACCCCCTGATCATGCTACTTTAACAGCTTGCAATCGATAGAAGTTTCAGAAGGCTTCGGTAATCCGACATTTAAGGACTTCTCTAGATGGAACACCTCTTCACGCCATCTAGTTATACATTTGTTATGTTTGTTATGTATGTACACTAATCAACAGATTAGCTAAAAAATGTATTTTCTGATTGCTAATAAATAAATAAAATAAAAAACTGTTTGGATACAGATAAGACACATACAGAGTGCAGAACATAAACACAACACTGTTGCTTAAAGTATAAAATTTTAGCAAAATATTTAAAAAACAAATAAATATATTCTAATTTTTGAACACTATCAGATAGAATTTACGAGCAGAATATACACAACGTGTAATTTATTTAAAAATAATGACAAACGTCTGCACTAAATATATTCAATTCAAGAAATGGTAACAAACCACCTCATAAGAATAGACACCCATATACAGACCAGATAATAGTACCGGTTATGTTACAGAAAACCTATTCATAAAAATAAAAAAATAATCTTCTTTACCAAATAAAGCAGATAATTACTAAATATCAGAATGTTTTTATTTCCTTTAAGTGCATTTATATTGTTTTCCTCATCTCTTCTGGTAATGCATTGTAGGTACCTTATGGTACAATGTAAATCTTCCGTTTTATAGTTGTCGGACATGTTGACCGGCTCATTTGGCAGAAGTCTAATGTTAACATTTCTGGAAACACCAGACGTTCTAGTGCGTACCCGCGGCGGGCATCTTCAGTGGATCGGATCCTAAGTTACTACAGGATAAGTAAACGCAACCTCTCGCAGCCGGAGTTGACATAGTGGTCTGATGTTAACATTTCTGGAAACACCAGACGTTCTAGTGCGTACCCACGGCGGGCATCTTCAGTGGACCGGAAACTAAGGTACTACAGGATAAGCAAATGCAAATTCTCACAGCCGGAGTTGACATAGTGGTCTGATGTTAACATTTCTGGTAACACCAGACGTTCTAGTGCGTACCCACGGCGGGCATCTTCAGTGGATCGGATCCTAAGGTATTACAAGATAAGTAAACGCAACCTCTCGCAGCCGGAGTTGTCATAGTGGTCTGATGTTAACATTTCTGGTAACACCAGACGTTCTAGTGCGTACCCACGGCGGGCATCTTCAGTGGACCGGAAACTAAGGTACTACTGGATAAGCAAACGCAAATTCTCAAACCCGGAGTTGACATAGTGGTCTGATGTTAACATTTCTGGAAACACCAGACGTTCTAGTGCGTACCCACGGCGGGCATCTTCAGTGCACCCGAAACTAAGGTACTACAGGATAAGTAAACGCAACCTCTCGCAGCCAGAATTGACATAGTGGTCTGATGTTAACATTTCTGGTAACACCAGACGTTCTAGTGCGTACCCACGGCGGGCATCTTCAGTGGATCGGATCCTAAGGTACTACACGATAAGTAAACGCAACCTCTCGCAGCCGGAGTTAACATAGTGGTCTGATGTTAACATTTCTGGTAACACCAGACATTCTATTGCGTACCCACGGCAGCCATCTTCAGTGGACCCGAAACTAAGGTACTACAGGATAAGTAATCGCAACCTCTCGCAGCCAGAATTGACATAGTGGTCTGATGTTAACATTTCTGGAAACACCAGACGTTCTAGTGCGTACCCACGGCGGGCATCTTCAGTGGATCGGATCCTAAGGTATTACAGGATAAGTAAACGCAACCTCTCGCAGCCGGAGTTGTCATAGTGGTCTGATGTTAACATTTCTGGTAACACCAGACGTTCTAGTGCGTACCCACGGCGGGCATCTTCAGTGGACCCAAAACTAAGGTACTACAGGATAAGTAAACGCAACCTCTCGCAGCCAGAATTGACATAGTGGTCTGATGTTAACATTTCTGGAAACACCAGACGTTCTAGTGCGTACCCACGGCGGGCATCTTCAGTGGATCGGATCCTAAGGTATTACAGGATAAGTAAACGCAACCTCTCGCAGCCGGAGTTGTCATAGTGGTCTGATGTTAACATTTCTGGTAACACCAGACGTTCTAGTGCGTACTGTGCCGCGTTTTGGAAAACGCGGCGATCTTCCGATATCTATATTGTGCTTTATTAAAGAAATTACGTATTTGTCGACGCGAAAGAAGTTGTCCTTTGGTACGGTCAATTGGACTTTGTCATTGTGAATTACCCCTCCGCCGCTCGCCTCGCGCGCGCCCTATCGCTGTTACATACGGTTTTTTCAAGAGCCAGTTAGTTCAGTTCCAATACGACCCTCGGCGCTTCACATTCTGGTCCCCGGCTGGCAGAGTAGATTGAACAGTTTTCGTCTTCCAGCTTCTTCTATGAATACGTAGAAAGCTACGTGACCTCCGGTAAGTCCATTAAAATATGTATTTTAATTATTTATAAAAACAAATTGGTTTTATTTAATATCAAAATGGATGCGTTGAGATATATATTGCAGGAATCCTTAGCGCATGGCGAGTTTCAGGTTATAATTTGTTTTATGTATGCTTTGTCTCAACCCTGGTTAATTGATTGTAACGCTAAGGATATAATTATGTTTTATATTAATCCAGTAATGCTTCTACTAAATTAACTAAACTAAGATGGGGCGTAAGTCAGTAATTTCCTGAGATCTGTATATGTCACGAACTTGTTAAAAGTTGCCAATTCCTGTAAGTGCGTCATGAAAACTTTTGCATAAAGGTTAATTAAAATTATCATTATTATGGAGTGACTATATTTAGACTTATTCTATAGTAACATATTTAATGGAGTTATTTTTGAAGTGATTTATCACATTCAATGGGATTCTTGACTTAGGCAATTTTTTTCGAGTTTATAAACCGGACAGTCCATGCTATGTCAGTGGGTAAATGTGGTAGTGTTTGTGTTTCATGAACCTATGAGTAATCCCAGATATAATTGTGCAGGGTTTCCGAGGTAGCCGGGAATCTGCCCCGCTCTGGAAGGATGGCCGAACAACTGCCTCCGACGATGTAACTTAAAACCTTCGTCAGCTGTGTCAGCCGGAAGGATGGACTGGACACCCACTACTGAGCCCTCAACATGCACCCTTCAAACCAGGTGACATTTAACCATTTTTAACCTAAACCTTGTGGCCGAAGTACTCGGTGAGACTTTCATGAAACGTTCCAGTGTGGACAGTTAGTTACGGACAATGGGTGGAATATTTTAATTGTATTTTGTAAGGCTTACGCCTCCTCAATTACTATCATGTATATCTCGTTCTGAGAGTGAAAACTCGGCCGGGGTCACGCACCGCCCGGGTCGAGGGGAGTTCGGTAGATAGAGTTGTATCTCATTCTATTTCTGTTTTAAGCATGTTGGGATGGTTATGTTAACGATGTTGCTCCATGTGGACACGTATTTTATTATTCATTCATGATCTGGGGGGGTGGTTTTAAACCGTGGTCGACTCCCGTTGGAGACGTCCACTGCAAGCCTGTCTATGTCAGATCTTGCTAGATCCCGTCCAATGCCTGACCCTGCCGGTAGTCAAGTTTTGTAACACTGTGAGCTGACTTAATACTCTTATGACTTATATTCTGTATTACAAATTCTGTTCCACTGTTTAGATAATTTGCACACTTTAAAATTTACCATTGTCACAGATTGTATTTTACCATAGCAAATTTTGTAACCCTAATTGTAATTGCTCCCTATAACAATTAGTTAACCATAAGACTACACAAGATTGATCAATGTCAGTTATGAATACTCATGGTGGTCAAATTCCACTATTTTTCTATATTCTGTTTTGAAGGTAAAAAAGAAACATAAAATGCAGTTAGGCAACCGGACATCCATGTTGACCTTGTGATGCTACTTTTCATTATAGTAATTGATGGGATTTAATTGCTTATTAAATATCGGCATGGGATTTGTGCGCGGGCCGCATGGCTTACAGAGAACATTCAGTTAACACTTATCTTGTTAAAACTTGGGGGCATGTCTGCTCCACTCCTGGGATATTTTAATTGAAGTTTTGGGAAGGGGGTTTTAGTCACCTATTAATTAAACAGTAAGGGGGTTATGGGTGTTGAACAAGATTATTATATGCGCTGATGACCAGGGTGAACATGTGATGGGTTATTTAAATATAAACGTTGTTGATGTTAATTATATGTGTGTGTTGTTTTGTATAATTGTTACTTGTCATGTTGATTATGCCTGTGTATATTTCTGTATATTTATGCCTTGTTATAAAAAGTGATTACTTGCAGGTCGAAACTATGTGCCAATTTTTTAATTGTATTATTCTATAACTACAATTTGTTATTTATGTAACATCCCATGATTTTGTTAGTCAATGATGGTTCAACTATTAATAATTATTCAATACTTAGTGCTGTTAATAGTTATTATTCCTTGTTCAACTTTTGGGCAAGGCACATATTAATGAAATTATATTTAACGATCAAAAGACTTATTTATCTGGCCTTTAGAAGCTCATAGGTTGTACTGGCCAAGAACAATAAATTGTTGTTATCTTAAGTTCAGTGTTTCATTTGCAAGTCCCATCATACTGGACCCAGCCCAATTTTAGCTTTTCTAGGCTCTCGCCTAGTTCTAAATAACTTGTAACCTCTCTTTCAAAAAAAAAAAAAAAAAAAAAGAAAAAAAAAAGGAAACAAAATCAATACTAAAAGCATAGAGAGGTTACAAATGGTAGCAGAGCGTGGTTCATTCTAGGCCTGATCCCTTGGGTCCGTTGGTGTGATGGGGCTTGCAAACTTGGAGATAGTCTGGCAAATAAAATGGCACTTAATAGTTAACATGAAATGTAGAAGTATATATATTTTTTTTTATGAATTATTGTTAAATGTTTTGAATGTTTTGAATTGTAAATCTGAGGCCGCCATGGGCACGTGTTGTAGTTGAGTTGTTGTTTTGAAATTGGACATTGCCGGAGAGCGCGTGGGGGATGGGTTCCCGTTTTTAATTTTTGAAAGTAATTGCGCGTGCGGTTAGTGGGATGCGGTATGGCCCGACTGGAAGTCGGTGTCGTCCGATTGTAATGGTGACAATGTTGTAGTCGAAATGTTGTATATTGTGGTTAGTGTTAGGTGGTGTGGATTGTATGTTGGTGTTGGTGTTTGATGTTGTTTCTTCTTGAGTCTGGCGACTGACGGAGTGTTAGCTCCGGAGCGGGTCAGGTTTCCGCAGCGCTAGGAAACCCGGGGGTCTACTCAAAGGAAGGACAGTACTTGAGTTTTTCCGATTCTTGTTAATATGTGTTGTAAGTCATGTTTTTGTGTTAGGTGTTTCGTGGGAATTATGTTTGTTGTTGTGGGTTTTGAATTGTGATTCTGGCGGGGGTAGGTTACCAGAAACTACCCAACCCTATTTCCGGCATTCTCCAGAGACTTCCGGTGGTAGATGGACAAGATGTGGGCAAATTGTTGGTTTTCCTGGACATCGTCCTGCAGTTGGCGGAGTTTCCGGGGCTGCCCGAGGATGTCCTCTTGTCTGTTATATATCCATATTGCCGGGGTTCATTGGCTGAGCTGGTCACCCGCACTCTGCGTCGTGGTGGCAGTATCGACTCTCTCCATGGGGAGGTGTTGGACTCTTTCATACCCCGTCGGCAACGTGAGCATTTGAAACTTAGCCGGTTCTATCGTGCACAGGCCAACGGAGAGGCGTTGGGGGATTTTGTGCAGGATATCCGTAAATGTGCTCGGGTTTTGAGGTTAGGGTTGCCCGAGAAGGATGTCGTTGGAAGAATTTTAGAAGGGGTGACGCCCCAAGAGAGATCCCGTTTGGTGTTCGCGGACCGTCCACGTTGTTTTGCGGATCTCGACGGCTATGTGTGTTTTCTAGAACGGTCCAGGGGATTGACGAGTCCCGTGAGCACATGACACATGATAAGTTAAGACACGAGAGGCATGGGGGGCGAATCGTTCCATCCTCATGCGGTAATGAAAATAGAATTATAAACTCTTGTAGCGAGAGGCGCCGTCGTTCGCCTAATGTGACTTGTTTTAAGTGTGGTAGGTTGGGCCACGTCAGACGATTTTGTACTGGGGTTGGGTCGAGTCCAACGTCCCTCCCCAAGGCGCCCAAGGTCATTCAGAAAAGGGTCAATGAGGGGAAGATATGTCGGAGGTCTTCCCCTACCTGTCGCGGGTCTTCTAAGGTACGCGCCTCCAGGCCAGTTGTAGGTCCCAAGTCTTTAGGCAGCAAGGTCCTCCAAACCATCTCTAGAACCACTTCTGTATGCCCCTTCTTGCTGTTGGAGTTGAAAAAGAGTCAACTCAGAGCATTAGTTGACTCCGGATCAGCAAGATCTATCATTTCATCCAAAGTGTGCGAGGACCTTGAACGACAGGGTTTGATTAAAAGGTCGGAACAGTCTTCCGTAGTGTGCTGGACGGCATCCCAGGAAATTCTGCCCATTTCCCGGATAGTTTCTTTCAAGTTCAAAATCGAGGGATTTTCTTGGGTGTGGAGCTTTCTGGTTTCTCCTGCTCTGGGAGTTGAATGCATTATTGGTGCCGATTTCATCTGCAAAAGTGGTCTCGTTATTGACATCCAAGAGCACCAATGCTATTTTAAATTTAATCGGGGAGTTGTAATCCCTTTCCTTGGATATCAGGGGACCAGGCAAGGTATCCAAGAGGTTAAGTGCCCCGACACATCTAGAGACCACCTCTCCCAGTCCCAGCGGTCCGCTTTAGATCAGTTGTGTGAGCGTTTCCCCACTGTATTAACTCCGGCCCTTGGGCTCACACATCTCTTGGAGTATAAGATCCGCCTAACGGACTCCAAGGTGGTGCGCTCCCACCCTTATAAGTTTGCCCCTCCGAAGATGAGCATCTTGAGGGAGAAGGTTCAGGAAATATTAGATCAAGGGGTGATTGAACCTTCTCAGTCCAGTTATGCCAGTCCAGCGTTCCTAGTGCCCAAGCCTGGAGGTAAGCACAGGATGGTCATCGACTACCGCAAGCTGAACGCTAACATCGAGGTAGATTCGGTCCCACTTCCTGACCTTCATTCCGCGTTCGATTGGTTCAGTGAGGCGAGGTATTTTACCATCATTGACCTCAACTCTGCATATCACCAGATTCCCTTGACGAAAGAAAGTAGGCCCTACACGGCATTCTGTGTTCCGTGGAACCTCTATCAGTATACTAGGGTTCCTATGGGTCTAGCGGTAGGGGCCCAAACACTCACCCGTTTGCTTGACACCGTTTTTCACGATGTCAAGTTCAAGTACGTTTTTAATTATCTTGATGACTTGCTGGTGTACAGCAAGGGGTACGAGGAACATTTGGATCATCTTGAAGAGGTGATGTGCAGGTTGAGGGGTGCCGGCCTCACTGTCAATCCAGAAAAGGTGAAGTTTGCACAGACACAAATTTCTTTTCTGGGCCACCTGATTTCCCATAGAGGTGTCACTGTGGATCCTGAGCGAACACAGGGGATCAGGGACTTTCCCCCACCAAAGGATGCCAAAGGCATCGCGAGATTTGTGGGGATGGTCAATTTCTATCGACGTTTCATCCCAAACGCGGCGGAGATTGCGGCACCTCTGAATGAACTCCGGAAGAAGGGCGCCAAATTTGTATGGGGGAAAAAGCAACAGAAGGCTTTCGAGACTCTGAAGGAAGCCATTATTTCCCCTCCAGTACTGAGGATGCCAGACTTCTCGAGACAGTTTATCTTACAGACGGACGCGAGTTCGGTGGCGCTCGGGGCGGTTCTGTCCCAAGTCGTTGATGGTGCTAGGCAGCCTGTGGCCTTCATTTCTATAACTTTGACCCAACAAGAACGGAAGTCTTCAGTGTATGAGCTAGAGTGTTTGGCTGTTGTATACGCTCTAGATAAGTTCAGGCGTTTTCTGGAACACGCTGAGTTCCTGCTCGAGACCGACAACCAGGCTCTCTCTTGGCTTCTCGCTCATCCCCGGCAGCTGGATAAGATTGGACGATGGGTGGTTAAAATCTCATCCTTTAAATTTAAGGTGCAACACATTCGGGGAACTCAAAATGTGGTTGCAGATGCTTTGTCCCGTATGTTCTCCCAGCCCAGCGAAGCCCAGCCGGAGCAACCCTGTTCTGTTCTACTGGACTTTCCTTTAGCTTTTACTGATGTGTTGCCCCATCAGTTAAATGATGAAGAGTTGGGTCCGATCATCCAAAATCTAAAAGAGGGTAACGTGCAGGTCCCCTACTTCTTGTCCAGGGGCGTCCTGTGTTGCAGAGAGAAGAAAGGACGGGCCCCGAAGATAGTGCTGCCTAGCAAACTCGTGCCCATGGTCTTCAGCTACTATCACAATTCCCCGGTAGGTGGACATAAGGGAATTTCGAAGACCATTTCCAGTATTAGGAAAAACTTCATCTGGAAGGGCATGGATAGGGACATAGCAACTCGGGTGAAGGCATGTCATCTCTGTGGCTTAAGCAAGCCTGCCCAAAACACAAAGTTAGGGCTGTTGTCATCTGATGTGGCGAGCAGACCGATGGAGAAGCTATTCATCGACTACGTGGGACCCTTCCCGCGTAGCAAGTCAGGTAATGCTTACCTACTTGTCTGTGTGGATGCTTTTTCGAAGTTTGCCTGGCTACTGCCCTTACGGCAGGCAACTGCTCGATTGACCATAAACGCGCTCCAGAGTCATGTATTTCAGCACTTCGGTCTTCCGGCCATCATTGTCTCGGACAATGGTCCACAATTTATTTCAGGCGATTTTCGGCGAATGTGCTTCGCCAATGGCATCAAACATGTAACCACTTCCCCCTATTACCCACAGCCGTCCCACGCGGAGAGATTCAACAGGAATCTCCGGTCCGCACTCATCGCCTATCATGCGGAACAACAGACCACCTGGGACCAGAACCTTAAGTGGTTACAGCTAGCTTTCAATACGGCCCTGCATGACAGCCATAAGGCCGTTCCTTTTGAAGTTATGTTTGGTTTCTCGCCTACGCTTCCCTTGGCCAACTTATGGAACATAGACGATCTTCTGCCGAGTAATCCGGACATTAGGACGGCAGATAGGTGGAAAGAGGCCCGGAAGAATTTGCTTCGTGCGCACGAGCGCGTCCGTACTCGGTACAATCAGGGGCGTATTCCAAATCCCTTTAAGGTAGGAGATTTGGTCTACTGCCAGAGCCACCCGATCAGCTCAGCTGCCGATAAAAGAGCCGCCAAGCTGTGCTACCGCTGGTCGGGGCCGTACCGCATACTGGGGTTCACGTCGCCTGTGACGGCTAGGTTGGGCGAACCGGGAGATACGTCTAAAGAGATAGTCTCTCACGTTTCGAAGTTGAAGCCCTGCCACATCGGGCGGACGGGCTGATAGAAGGGGGAGGACCTTGCCGGTCCCCATTTAGGTAGGGATGGAGGTTATTCGGGGAGGTGTGTGCTCTTGGGGGGGGAGTCGATATATGGTAGCGGGTAGGTGTTCCCCACAGTCCCAGTTGTGTTCGTCTACTTCAGGGATGCGCCCCTGCCTGCGCGAGCATTGGTTCTCTCCAATTTTCCTTTTTCTGGAGAGAGCCATGTCCTTACCTTCTGTTCCAGGCCTTGATCTTCAATGATCCTTGCCCTTTCCTTCTTCCTGATTTTCCTAGCCTGCACAAAAAAAAAAAAAAAAAAAAAAAAAAAAAAGGAGAGTAGAGAGCCCTTGGAGCACACACACGTATGGGATTGTGGATATGTATACACATACATGCAAGTGAGATTATTGGGTCATGGAGACCCGATCCCCTTTTCTTCAGTGATTCTGAAACACGGTTATTGTTTGGCGTTTTGGGGGCTTGCCCCTCTGGTAACTATAGGGCTTGCCGCCCTGTTGTGGTTGTGTCGGTTTCTCAAAAATAGTTGGGCATGTCTCGGGGGGCCAGTGCTCAGGGAGCTCCAATCCCTTCTTGCGTCTTTTCTTCGCTGTCTCTTCTTGCCGTAGGCTGGCCCTGATCAGGTCGGCCTGCGGTGGCTACACACTTACACGTTACATGTCTTCTTCTGCTCTTTCGTTTTCCTTCTGAGCATCTGTTCTCCTGGGAGCCATGACTGATGGGAGAACCGATAACAACTTGAGTTTGATATATAAGGATGGGAGTACACTGCAGGGTACTTTCCCGAGTTTGAAGGTGTGGCAACCGGGTTGCCCTTTTGGGGTGGGGGTGTGCCGCGTTTTGGAAAACGCGGCGATCTTCCGATATCTATATTGTGCTTTATTAAAGAAATTACGTATTTGTCGACGCGAAAGAAGTTGTCCTTTGGTACGGTCAATTGGACTTTGTCATTGTGAATTACCCCTCCGCCGCTCGCCTCGCGCGCGCCCTATCGCTGTTACATACGGTTTTTTCAAGAGCCAGTTAGTTCAGTTCCAATACGACGCTCGGCGCTTCACATTCTGGTCCCCGGCTGGCAGAGTAGATTGAACAGTTTTCGTCTTCCAGCTTCTTCTATGAATACGTAGAAAGCTACGTGACCTCCGGTAAGTCCATTAAAATATGTATTTTAATTATTTATAAAAACAAATTGGTTTTATTTAATATCAAAATGGATGCGTTGAGATATATATTGCAGGAATCCTTAGCGCATGGCGAGTTTCAGGTTATAATTTGTTGTATGTATGCTTTGTCTCAACCCTGGTTAATTGATTTTAACGTTAAGGATATAATTATGTTTTATATTAATCCAGTAATGCTTCTACTAAATTAACTAAACTAAGATGGGGCGTAAGTCAGTAATTTCCTGAGATCTGTATATGTCACGAACTTGTTAAAAGTTGCCAATTCCTGTAAGTGCGTCATGAAAACTTTTGCATAAAGGTTAATTAAAATTATCATTATTATGGAGTGACTATATTTAGACTTATTCTATAGTAACATATTTAATGGAGTTATTTTTGAAGTGATTTATCACATTCAATGGGATTCTTGACTTAGGCAATTTTTTTCGAGTTTATAAACCGGACAGTCCATGCTATGTCAGTGGGTAAATGTGGTAGTGTTTGTGTTTCATGAACCTATGAGTAATCCCAGATATAATTGTGCAGGGTTTCCGAGGTAGCCGGGAATCTGCCCCGCTCTGGAAGGATGGCCGAACAACTGCCTCCGACGATGTAACTTAAAACCTTCGTCAGCTGTGTCAGCCGGAAGGATGGACTGGACACCCACTACTGAGCCCTCAACATGCACCCTTCAAACCAGGTGACATTTAACCATTTTTAACCTAAACCTTGTGGCCGAAGTACTCGGTGAGACTTTCATGAAACGTTCCAGTGTGGACAGTTAGTTACGGACAATGGGTGGAATATTTTAATTGTATTTTGTAAGGCTTACGCCTCCTCAATTACTATCATGTATATCTCGTTCTGAGAGTGAAAACTCGGCCGGGGTCACGCACCGCCCGGGTCGAGGGGAGTTCGGTAGATAGAGTTGTATCTCATTCTATTTCTGTTTTAAGCATGTTGGGATGGTTATGTTAACGATGTTGCTCCATGTGGACACGTATTTTATTATTCATTCATGATCTGGGGGGGTGGTTTTAAACCGTGGTCGACTCCCGTTGGAGACGTCCACTGCAAGCCTGTCTATGTCAGATCTTGCTAGATCCCGTCCAATGCCTGACCCTGCCGGTAGTCAAGTTTTGTAACACTGTGAGCTGACTTAATACTCTTATGACTTATATTCTGTATTACAAATTCTGTTCCACTGTTTAGATAATTTGCACACTTTAAAATTTACCATTGTCACAGATTGTATTTTACCATAGCAAATTTTGTAACCCTAATTGTAATTGCTCCCTATAACAATTAGTTAACCATAAGACTACACAAGATTGATCAATGTCAGTTATGAATACTCATGGTGGTCAAATTCCACTATTTTTCTATATTCTGTTTTGAAGGTAAAAAAGAAACATAAAATGCAGTTAGGCAACCGGACATCCATGTTGACCTTGTGATGCTACTTTTCATTATAGTAATTGATGGGATTTAATTGCTTATTAAATATCGGCATGGGATTTGTGCGCGGGCCGCATGGCTTACAGAGAACATTCAGTTAACACTTATCTTGTTAAAACTTGGGGGCATGTCTGCTCCACTCCTGGGATATTTTAATTGAAGTTTTGGGAAGGGGGTTTTAGTCACCTATTAATTAAACAGTAAGGGGGTTATGGGTGTTGAACAAGATTATTATATGCGCTGATGACCAGGGTGAACATGTGATGGGTTATTTAAATATAAACGTTGTTGATGTTAATTATATGTGTGTGTTGTTTTGTATAATTGTTACTTGTCATGTTGATTATGCCTGTGTATATTTCTGTATATTTATGCCTTGTTATAAAAAGTGATTACTTGCAGGTCGAAACTATGTGCCAATTTTTTAATTGTATTATTCTATAACTACAATTTGTTATTTATGTAACATCCCATGATTTTGTTAGTCAATGATGGTTCAACTATTAATAATTATTCAATACTTAGTGCTGTTAATAGTTATTATTCCTTGTTCAACTTTTGGGCAAGGCACATATTAATGAAATTATATTTAACGATCAAAAGACTTATTTATCTGGCCTTTAGAAGCTCATAGGTTGTACTGGCCAAGAACAATAAATTGTTGTTATCTTAAGTTCAGTGTTTCATTTGCAAGTCCCATCATACTGGACCCAGCCCAATTTTAGCTTTTCTAGGCTCTCGCCTAGTTCTAAATAACTTGTAACCTCTCTTTCAAAAAAAAAAAAAAAAAAAAAAAAAAAAAAGGAAACAAAATCAATACTAAAAGCATAGAGAGGTTACAGTACCCACGGCGGGCATCTTCAGTGGATCGGATCCTAAGGTATTACAGGATAAGTAAACGCAACCTCTCGCAGCCGGAGTTAACATAGTGGTCTGATGTTAACATTTCTGGTAACACCAGACGTTCTATTGCGTACCCACGGCAGGCATCTTCAGTGGATCGTAACCTAAGGTACTACAGGATAAGTAAACGCAACCTCTCGCAGCCGGAGTTGACATAGTGGTCTGATGTTAACATTTCTGGTAACACCAGACGTTCTATTGCGTACCCACGGCAGGCATCTTCAGTGGACCCGAAACTAAGGTACTACAGGATAAGTAAACGCAACCTCTCGCAGCCAGAATTGACATAGTGGTCTGATGTTAACATTTCTGGAAACACCAGACGTTCTAGTGCGTACCCACGGCGGGCATCTTCAGTGGATCGGAACCTAAGGTACTACAGGATTAGCAAACGCAACCTCTCGCAGCCGGAGTTGACATAGTGGTCTGATGTTAACATTTCTGGTAACACCAGACGTTCTAGTGCGTACCCACGGCGGGCATCTTCAGTGGAGCGGAAACTAAGCTACTACAGGATAAGCAAACGCAACTCTCACAGCCGGAGTTGACATAGTGGTCTGATGTTAACATTTCTGGAAACACCAGACGTTCTAGTGCGTACCCACTATGGCCATCTTCAGTTGAACGGAAACTAAGTTACTATTTAGTAAGTAGGAATGCTTTTAAAATCGTAAAATTAATCATGTAATGCCCGTAGATATTGTTACAGGAAACAGCTTTAAGCTGATTTTGTATATTTAAAAGTTTGTAATATTTATACTTTGTGTAGGCAGCGAGCAGTGCACATATAACACATACATCATCGTCATATCCAGTAATTGTGTCCGTTCTGATCTCAAGCAGAATGAATCTGGTCTTGCACAGTTTACTGATTCAGTGTCCAGGATATGGTTGCTCTAATGCTTCAAATTCCCTAATTTCACATTCATTTTTGTGATCACATAATATTTACGCGTATTTACCCAGAAGTCTCGTTGATTGTCGTCAGTGGTCACATTATTAATACATATAATAAAACCATCATATTAACAATTGAATTTTTTCTTTTTCTTTCTTTATTAAGAAGAGAACATTTTACTGTGTCTATCAGCTGTTGGAGCCTCTAATTGTGTACCATTATCAATAAATTGGGTATAGGGAATACGCAATCCAAGTGTTTATTTGTGCGAAAGTTTTATTGTAAAGATAAGTTTATTTTTGCCATATAACGCCATTAGTTTATTGTTATTTAAGGATATTTTAAGTTATATGCTTCAATCATATTACAAGGATACTGTGCAGGTTTGCCTGTGAACCGGCGCTCGTATAAGAAAATTAAATATATAAAAAATATTTATTCATGGCAGACGCGAAATTGTTGCGGCGTCAATAATTAAATTGTTGGCTGTGTCTTAATTCAACGGCGTAAGTTTGTTATACCGTGGGGGCTGTTGTACATGCCCGCGCATTCTGGTGGGGAGAATTTGCGTAATTCGGTCTCGGCGCCGACATGTAGAGAGTTACAGGGTCGAGCCTTGCCTGCCGTCCCGTGTACATCTGCGCCTGTCCGACAGAGTTGAAGTTTTTTTTAATTGTCTTGTATCGCTATCCTATGGCTAGATAAACCCGTCCAGATCTGCGGTGAGTACATTTAGAGTGTACAGTATATTATGGTTTGCGTAAAATAATATGTGAATTTGAGTGTTATGTGAGTGGATGAAGATGGATAGCTTTTGAATATGCACACCGCGTGGCGTGAACTTAAAGTATTCAGTGTCATAGAATTCTAATTTATTTAAACTCTTATTTAATTAATTTGTATTGTAATTAAGATACAGCAATTGCCGATCACATTAGTGGAGTAAAATTGTGTAATTTCGGGAAACTTACAAGGTTTCAAATGCATTAGCACGTGGCTGTGTGCAATACTGAACAGGTTATGGTGTGTCAAACTTTCGGCTCACGTAGGCATAATTAGTAAATTGAAACTTATAAATTGATTTTATGGGCTTCTGTGTGAATATTATAAATGTCAAAAGAGAAGACGTTATATTTTAATTAAAACGAGCATTGTTTAAATGGTCAGGGGGGCCTGTCCAAATTGGTTCTGGACTGGTTCAATCGAGGGTGCGTGTGTGAGTTATGCTGTGAAAATAAGTGTTTGGTCATCTATCTAATTATCATTTATGATTAGGGCCCCTGCGCCAGTCGAGCATCCGGCCCAGGCATGTTCATCTGCTCCTGAACTTACAAAAAGGCTCCCGACTTCACCTGTCGGAAGGAACGGCAAGATCACCATGCCTCAGCAAAACCCCATAACCTAGATGTTGGACTCACTGACCACTGAACTCCTGGAAATCCGCTTCATTTAAATAAGGTGATATTCAACCAGTTTATTATATTTGGCCTACATAGAAACCACCGATTTGTGCAGTTAACAATCAATAAAACTCGTGTTGTTTTAATTGGGCCCCGGTCCAACGGGAGATAATTTGTGCGCGGATTTTGGGCACTTTATGTATAAAATTACTTACATTCGACTTTAAGTGTACACCCGGGGGCTGGCATGTGTCAGAGGCGCATTAAATTTCATGCACCACATTTTCTCACTCGGATACTGTAAGGGGGGTTGTTTAAGTATTTAAGTATTTGGGGACCGGAATTTCAGATATATAGGTGGGTGCTGTTGGTGACAGGATGGACCCGACCGGCTGGTCTGGTTCAGTTATAATTCCTGTTCGGTTATCTATGGTAATTACGGTTGTAATACATATTTAAATTAGGTTTTGGGTCATATAAGGTTTGGAATATTTTTTTATTTAGTTTCAGTCCGGTCCTCTCATTAGACCTTGGGTAGGCAGGTTTGTGACGATTTAAATTGTACCAATAATCAAAATAATAAAAAATTTTAAAAATTAAGGTTGCGAGCTCTTAAGCCATTTAAATCTCACTGTAATAATATAAAAAACCTGTATGTACTCAGTATGAGAGGAAGAAGTAATTAGTAAGTAAGAAGATACTCTAATAAAAAGATAAATTGTAAAGAGTTATTAATATCGTATTTAACCCTTTGCTTGTGATCAAGCACTGACCTGTTGATTCCAGACTCGACATGTTTTCCGAGTCTTGTGTAAGTTAGAATAAGATAAAAAACCTAATGTTAATAATTAAAAATCTGAAGACACAGATAGTCGCTAAAACAACTAATTTAAATTATGTATATTTGTTTAGGGATAGTTTGTATAAATAAAAATGTTAACATAAAGAGAGACAGGGACTATATTCTCGCGCAGTAATTGCCCCTCTACCATTTTGTCCAGTACAAGGCGAAGGGAGCAGAATTTCGCTCTCTCGCAATGGTGACTTTATACAGTACGGACGTAAGAGTTATGCTCTTGCACTATGTTACCGATATTTTCTTTTACCTTAATGTGGTATACAAGAAATAGCTGCTTAAAGCATATGTATGTGTAAACTAGTATAGTTATGTAAAAAACAAGAGATTTAAAGTGTAAATCGAAACGTAAAAAAAGTGTAAGACAAGATGACTTCGAACTTCAAGAACTAACAACACTTCCAACATCATACCTGGAGATGTGAACTATCAGAAGCCACAAGCTCTAGTACACACGACAGAACGTGCAGATCAGGACATCCGAGAATCTACAAGTACCATCGTAGAAGGTTCAACCTGCGGACTTTGGAGCCCTTTACTGACGAAGACCAGACCGAGATGACGGCGTCTCTATTCCGATTTCCCAAGACGGATACCCCAGGACGAGTTTTCTGCATACCAATTAAAAGGTGACTCGATAGCCTGTCTATCGAGGGTTACTAATATTTGTTACACAACACACCTTGAAAGAGACTTTTCAGAAACTATTAACTTTGTAAAGACTAATAAATTAAATCTAAGAATTTCATGTAACTATTCTAACTTCATACGTTGTAACAGTTTATATGCTAATGTATAGTAATATAATTCAAGCAATAATACCATTCTTCCAATGGTTAAATAAAAGAAAGTCTTGCAAGCTAATATCATGAATTGATTATGACTAAAAGTTCTAACGAATAAATACCGAAGGTTTCCCGGATCCGAGGTATAGCTAAATAGAATCAATTTTGATCCCAAAGTTTCAAATAACTCTAATAATTTAATTAGTAATGTCATGGGATCTGTCAGTAAATGTTTTTAAATGTTAAATAAAGAGAAGTCTTCTTGTTACACACATATGAGGAGTGCTTAAATCAATTGTATACCTTGCCATTGTTTCCTTACACAGTTAGTAAGTAATTTGTCATATTAATTATTTGTGATACATTCTGTTACAACGTAGGCAGCTCATCTAATTAACGGAGTTTAATTACGATGGGTTCCCTGGATTTGTAACGCGGCGTACAGACGTTACAAAATTGCGCCACTCTGCTTAAAGGTTAAAGTAGTTGTAAGCAGCGCGACGCAAACAAAATTGCGTCACTCTTTTTAAAAAAAAAAGAAAAAAGGAAACAAAGGAAAGAGTTTTATTTGTGTATAGAGTGTCACAAACAAAATTGCGCCTCTATGCGTAAATTACTTGTATGATCAATAACTAAATATATAATATTGATCTATGCACTCAGAAAGTTACCTTAATAACTTTAATGTTCAAAACATATTTAATAGTTTATTAAGTTACGTAAATGATAGTATGTATAAGTGAAATATCCTTAGCGTCATACAATGCATATAGCTTTTGCATTCTATATGCCAGTAGGAACCTGCATTACTCTATATAATTACTTGCATACATGAATTGTGACCAAACATAACAATTGTGGTCAACCGAACAATCTGTAACAGGTTTGTTTACGACAATCCGTGACCTGTTGTTTCCTGAATCATTCTGCACAGTGTATGTCCAACTATATAGCTTACATACACTAGTATGTATCAAAAAAATTAATTAAAAATAACTTTGTTAATAATAAAGTATGTAATGTAGACCAAGGTAATTAAGTAGAAGTTCGTGATTTAAAACTTGTGAACAAAATAATTAATTTATTTAATTGAGAAAAGTTTATGAATGAACGGAGTCAAAGTGTTGTCAAGGGTAATAATAATAATAGATTTGTTGAATAATATTGTGCTCCCCTTCTCTCGTTTATACCGGTATAAAGTAGTTGTGTTATTCAGTCGCATTGTGTAGAGAACAATAAGAGTAAAACCCCCTTTCGCACTGACACACAAGTTCCTTTGTTAACTAAATACAGAGGGTGACCTACATTCCAGTAAACAGCTGATCGGCTATTTAACTTGATAAACACGTGTGTGGAATTTCTGTCTCTCCCTTAGAAGAGAAATGGTTCTTTTCTAATTTGTGTAAATTGATTACTTAAGAATTTATTATATATATGTGTAATAAATGTGTAGTATTGTAGAGCAGTTTTTCCCAGTGACGACAATTAAATAATGTAGTGACTTAATAATAAGAAATTAATAATAATAAATAAAGTGAATAATAATAATTGATTTAAATACTAGAGCTAAATAAATCCTAAGTTATACTAAAATTGTGTGAAGTGTAGAAGTAAGTAAGAGAAAGAATAATAATAATACTAGTTATGTGTGAATAATGTAAACACCCCAGTTGTGGCCAGTAAGAGAACAATAAAGGGTGTTAAGAAATTGTAGTAAGCAGCCACGCACTCTTCCAATTGTGTTAAACCGGTGCTAGCCTAAACAAGTGAAAACCACCCCTAGTGTGCAGTACAATGCATTGTGTAAAGTGTCTCCCCTCCCGCATAGTTTGTTTAAGAATTGTTAAAGAGATAAAAGAGAATTATCTTCGTGACATTCCGCTTCTCTCAAAACAGTAATCTAGAGTGGAGTATGGGATCCTCTTTAGATTACATTAGAAATAAGTTTATGATATATAATCAAGAAGTGATTATACATGTAACGTAACAGGTCACAACGGCGCCGACTGGAAAGGGTAATGATAGGGCAGAAAGGTGCCAAAGATCATTAATAAATGCTGAAAGCTAACTTGAGTAGTTAGAGTAAGCTGGTGACAGTCGAGCCGCGATGTTGTGAGTTACGGATAAGTAGGGATCATTCCAATCTAAGGTTTGGAAATTAGTATTAAGATTAAAATGTAAGTTAGTACTTAAGAAGTGAGAAAAAGGGAATTTCACGAAGGCGATCATTTAAATGAACACGATCATTTAAAGAGAATTAGAGAAAACAAACTGTGCACTAATATTAAATAATAATAATGATAAATAACTTCACACACACTAACCCCATTCATACTCCCAGTCCCCAATTGTGAGGTAGACTCAAAAACCAAAAACCGTAAAGTGCAAATTAAGCGGTGGAGTCTGTGACGATTTAAATTGTACCAATAATCAAAATAATAAAAAATTTTAAAAATTAAGGTTGCGAGCTCTTAAGCCATTTAAATCTCACTATAATAATATAAAAAACCTGTATGTACTCAGTATGAGAGGAAGAAGTAATTAGTAAGTAAGAAGATACTCTAATAAAAAAGATAAATTGTAAAGAGTTATTAATATCGTATTTAACCCTTTGCTTGTGATCAAGCACTGACCTGTTGATTCCAGACTCGACATGTTTTCCGAGTCTTGTGTAAGTTAGAATAAGATAAAAAACCTAATGTTAATAATTAAAAATCTGAAGACACAGATAGTCGCTAAAACAACTAATTTAAATTATGTATATTTGTTTAGGGATAGTTTGTATAAATAAAAATGTTAACATAAAGAGAGACAGGGACTATATTCTCGCGCAGTAATTGCCCCTCTACCATTTTGTCCAGTACCAGGCGAAGGGAGCAGAATTTCGCTCTCTCGCAATGGTGACTTCATACAGTACGGACGTAAGAGTTATGCTCTTACACTATGTTACCGATATTTTCGTGTACCTTAATGTGGTATACAAGAAATAGCTGCTTAAAGCATATTTATGTGTAAACTAGTATAGTTATGTAAAAAACAAGAGATTTAAAGTGTAAATCGAAACGTAAAAAAAGGTGTAAGACAAGATGACTTCGAACTTCAAGAACTAACAACACTTCCAACATCATACCTGGAGATGTGAACTATCAGAAGCCACAAGCTCTAGTACACACGACAGAACATGCAGATCAGGACATCCGAGAATCTACAAGTACCATCGTAGAAGGTTCAACCTGCGGACTTTGGAGCCCTTTACTGACGAAGACCAGACCGAGATGACGGCGTCTCTATTCCGATTTCCCAAGACGGATACCCCAGGACGAGTTTTCTGCATACCAATTAAAAGGTGACTCGATAGCCTGTCTATCGAGGGTTACTAATATTTGTTACACAACACACCTTGAAAGAGACTTTTCAGAAACTATTAACTTTGTAAAGACTAATAAATTAAATCTAAGAATTTCATGTAACTATTCTAACTTCATACGTTGTAACAGTTTATATGCTAATGTATAGTAATATAATTCAAGCAATAATACCATTCTTCCAATGGTTAAATAAAAGAAAGTCTTGCAAGCTAATATCATGAATTGATTATGACTAAAAGTTTTAACGAATAAATACCGAAGGTTACCCGGATCCGAGGTATAGCTAAATAGAATCAATTTTGATCCCAAAGTTTCAAATAACTCTAATAATTTAATTAGTAATGTCATGGGATCTGTCAGTAAATGTTTTTAAATGTTAAATAAAGAGAAGTCTTCTTGTTACACACATATGAGGAGTGCTTAAATCAATTGTATACCTTGCCATTGTTTCCTTACACAGTTAGTAAGTAATTTGTCATATTAATTATTTGTGATACATTCTGTTACAACGTAGGCAGCTCATCTAATTAACGGAGTTTAATTACGATGGGTTCCCTGGATTTGTAACGCGGCGTACAGACGTTACAGGTTTTGCATGCAGATATATGCAGGCCCCATGCACATGTTAATGTATGTCCGGTCATGCTTAGGAACATGTCGGCTGCCGGGTCAAACCAGATTTTCTTAAAAAAAATTATAAATTATAATGTCACAAAATTCATTCATACTGTTCATGTCACATAAAGGTTGTAACCTGTATTTTTAAATTATTATTGTCAAACCAGATTTTCTTAAAAAAAGAAATTATAAATTATAATGTCACAAAATTCATTTATACTGTTCATGTCACATAAAGGTTGTAACCTGTATTTTTAAATTATTATTGTCAAACCAGATTTTCTTAAAAAAATTTATAAATTATAATGTCACAAAATTCATTCATACTGTTCATGTCACATAAAGGTTGTAACCTGTATTTTTAAATTATTATTGTCAAACCAGATTTTCTTAAAAAAAATTTATAAATTATAATGTCACAAAATTCATTCATACTGTTCATATCACATAAAGGTTGTAGCTTGTTTTCTTTTAAAATTATTATTGTCAATTCAGATTTTCTCAAATAACTTGTAATTATAATTTCACTCACTAAGTTTATACGGACGGTTCAAGGGCATTTAGAGTTGTAACTTGTATTCTGGCCAACCCCGATTCTTGTGGGGCACTAGATGTATGTATATACGGATGTATGTATATGTATTGTAGTTTGAAATTTCCATATGATGGGGCGATATATATACAGAGAAAAGATATATAGGTGGGTGGCAAGGCTTTCATGTTATAATGTTGTTTGTTATTTATATTTGTGATACTGAACATGTGTCTGTGATATGTGTATATATGTATATGTGTATCTATGTCCGATTATGTGTTTGCATGTCAAGGGTTTTAAAAGAGTATTATATTATTTATATGTCATGTTTATACAATTCATATGATGATTGATGTATGTGCTTTTCTTAAATTATATCAAGATATATTAACTGTTAAATTATATTAATAAATTTTAGATTACCATGAATATGAGAATACTTGGAAAAATGAATTCTAATTATATGAGGATACATCAAATGTTGAATTATATTAATAATTTTTGAATTACTATGAATATGAAGAAATATTAAAAGTTGAATTGTATTAATAAACTTTAAATTGAGATTCATATGTGCAAATGTAGAATATGAAGTATGACTATGTTAATAAAAATTGTTATTGTTGTTGAACAGCAGAGTTCAATTGCAAGTCCTGTCTCACTGGACCCAGCGCATTTTTGCTTCTCTAGGCCTTATGCCTAGTTTTAAATCTAGTGGCCCCTCTTAAAAAAAAAAAAAAAAATTATTTCAAAAAGAAAAATTTTAAAGAGGGGTTACATTTGGTAGCAGAGCGTGGTTTATCTAGGGTTAAACCCTTGGGTCCTTTGGGTGTGACGGGGCTTGCAAACTCAGAAAACATTTGGGGCAAAATGAAACTGAGAAAATTTACAAGAGATCAATATATATATATATATATACATGTGTTGTGTTATGTTCGACGTTTTATTAACTAGATGGAGGTATAATTGTCAGCCAGTTGGTATTTGTAAACTTGGTGCCGCCACGTGGTGTGTATTTTCGGTGGGAATTCTTTTTGAGGCTTGAATTACCGCAGATCTGGGGCGGTGTGATGGGAAATGGATTTCGTGTTTTTTTTTTTTTTTTTTGATTGTCGAATAATAGCGAGTGCGTTTATAGGGATGCGGTATGGCCCGATCGGAAGTCGGTCTCGTCAGGGGTACGGGAACCTAGGTCATTGTTATAAGTTTTGGGAAATTTGATGTTGTTCGTTGGTTGGCAAATCTGTTTTCGTGAAATGCGATGTTGCGATAGGTGTTATGTGTGTCGTGGAGCATGTCTTGTGTTAGTGTAAGAATTGCTTTTCTTCTTGTGTGGTGTTGACGAGAGCCAGTTCAGGATAGTGGTTGGGTCCTCGCAACGCTAGGGGGCCCGCAGTCTGCTTGAAGGAAGAGTATAGTATTCAAGTTTTTTCTGTTTTGTTTTATTGTCTATTATTGTCGTGTGTTGTGTATTTCGTGGGCCGGCCGCGGAGCTCGAGGATGAGCGGGGTGGATCCGGATTTGTTTCTTCGTGACGAGTTGGAGTTTGTGTTACGAGCCCGTGGGAGACTGTTTTGAGAAAGCAGCTCAGAGAGCCACTGTCCGCGGGCGGCATGCTCTCAGCTGTCGATATCGCGGATAAAGATCGGGAATTGGAAAGGTGTGTAGAGAAGTGGGAGGAGTTGCAGAAGTTACCCCGATGTGTTGACAATTTGGAGGAGGGACTGGGTTCCTCCAGGGGCGTCCGGCGGATTCGGCAGCGACTAACTCATTTAAACCTGCGACTGCAGAACCTCGACGATCAATGGGGCACTCTTGAGCAGGCCCATGATATCAAAAGTTTAATAGAACAGGTCACCTCGACCCTGCAGGGGTCTCAATCCAGTAGACCACCCACACCGGAGGCAGTTCCTGCGTCCGAGGTCTCAGCTTTAGAGTGCTCTCGCGAACCTACCGCGAGTGCCCCGGTTTTCTCCGGTATGGTAGCGGCCTCATACCACAAGCTGCCCAATTCACTCTCTCAGACAGATCATCCAGCAATTGCCGGTCGTGGATGGGCTGGATGTGGATATGCTACTGCCTTTCTTCCGGATTGTGTTCCAGTTGGCTGATTTTCCGGGTATGTCGGATCGTGCTCTCCTCGAGCTTGTTTATCCGTATTGTCGCGGCCCCATGGCTGAGAGGGTGGCTGGCGTAATGCGGCGTAGAGGTGGAGTTGCGGAGTTCCACCGGGAGGTGTTGGGGGCGTTCGTGCCCGGGAGGCTCATGGACCAGTTGAGACATCGACATTTCTACCAAGTGCAGTCTAGGGGCGAGAGTCTTGCCCAATTTGTGCACAGAATTAGGGACGCGGCGCGGACACTGGGTCTGGGCTTGTCGGAGGAGGAAGTGGTACAAATAATTCTTGAAGGCGTCTCCCCACAGGAGAGATTGCGGCTTGTGTTTGCAGAGCGCTCGCGCCGGTTTGTTGACTTGGACAGACTGTGCGTGATGTCTAAGGCCATTCAGACGAATGATGAGGCGAGGGGAGACAGTAGTGGGGACCTACCGATATCTCAGAGAGCAGAAGGACGCAGCGGCCCTTCCCGCCCCCGACAGGTCCAGCCCGTTCGAGATCGCGAGAGCTGGGGAAGCATTATTTGTTATAATTGTAATCGGCCGGGACATGTGGTTCGATCCTGTCCCCGGAGGCGCACGCGTCCAGCACCTCCATCGCAAGGACCCTCCCCAAAAAACTAGGCAGACAGGGGAAGATATGTCGGAGGATGTCTTCCCCTCGCACTGACTCTTTTCTGTTTCCTACTACCTCCAGGCCATTGATAGGGCCCGACCCTTCTGACATCAAGGTCCTGTCTACTATCCCGCAACACACTTCAATATGCCCCTTTCTGTCGCTCGAGGGAAAATGGGGTCAGGTCAGTGCTTTAGTTGACTCCGGTTCAGCCCGAGCCATCATCTCATCTCGAGTGTGTGCGGAACTGGAGAAGCAGGGCTTAATAAAGGGATCGGATCTGTCGTCAGTGGTATGCTGGACTGCATCTCGGGAAATCTTGCCCATCTCCCAGGTGATTTCCTTCAAATTCAAAATCAACGGTTTTTCCTGGGTGTGGCCTTTTCTGGTTTCTCCGGCTCTGGGAGTGGATTGTATTATTGGTGCAGACTTCATCGCTAAAAGTGGTCTCGTGTTGGACATCTATGGGCACCAATGTTATTTCAAGTTTAATCGGGGAGTTGTTATTCCGTTCCTTGGATACCAGGGAGCTAAGGGAGGTATCCAAGAGGTGGCTTGTCCCGATTCTGCACGAGATCATCTCACTTCTTCCCAGCAGAGGGCCTTAGACCAACTGTGTGAGGAATTTCCCTCGGTGTTAACTCCTACCTTGGGACTCACACACTTGTTGGAGTACAATATCCGCCTTACAGACTCTAAGATAGTGACGTCACACCCATACAAATTCGCACCTCTGAAGATGGTCGTTCTGAGAGAGAAGGTTCAAGAGTTATTAGAGCAAGGGGTGATTGAACCTTCTAATTCCAGCTATGCTAGTCCAACGTTTCTGGTACCCAAACCTGCGGGTAAGCACCGTATGGTGATAGATTATAGGAAGTTAAAAGCGAATATTGAGGTGGATTCCGTTCCCCTCCCGGATCTACATTCGGCTTTCGATTGGTTCAGTGGGGCCAGGTATTTCACGGTGATCGATCTTAATGCTGCTTATCACCAGATTCCCTTGGCAAAGGAGAGTAGACCGTACACGGCATTTTGTGTACCGTGGAATCTGTACCAATATACAAGGGTCCCCATGGGCTTGGCTGTGGGGTCCCAGACACTCACTCGTCTACTCGATACCGTTTTTCACGACGTGAAATTCAAGTTCGTGTTTAATTACTTGGACGATTTGCTGGTGTATAGTAAGACATTCGAGGAACATCTGTGTCATCTGCGAGAAGTGATGTGTCGATTGAGAAGTTCTGGCCTCACTGTCAATCCTGAAAAAGTTCGTTTTGCCCAGGAAAGCATTTCTTTCTTGGGGCAATTGGTTTCACACCGGGGTGTTACTGTCGATCCCGAAAGGACACAGGGCATCCGTGACTTTCCCCCTCCCAGGGATGCGAAGGGGATAGCTAGATTCGTGGGAATGGTCAACTTCTATCGCAGATTCATTCCTAATGCTGCGGAAATTGCTGCACCCTTGAACGAGCTGAGGAAGAAGGGAGCTAAATTCACATGGGGTGATAGTCAACAGAAGGCTTTCGACACCCTCAAGGAAGATGGCTTGGGTGTCGGTGTTACGGATGCCCGATTTTTCTAAACCATTTATTTTGCAGACGGACGCGAGTTCGGTTGCGCTCGGGGCGGTTCTGTCCCAAGTCGTTGATGGCGCTAGGCAGCATGTGGCATTTATTTCCCGAACGTTGACCCAGCAAGAACGAAAGTCATCAGTGTATGAGCTAGAGTGTTTAGCTGTTGTGTACGCTCTAGACAAGTTCAGGCGTTTCTTGGAACATGCTGAGTTCCTGCTCGAGACCGACAACCAGGCTCTCTCTTGGCTTCTTGCTCATCCCCGGCAACTGGGTAAAATTGGTAGATGGGTGGTCAAGATCTCATCCTTCAAATTCAAGGTGCAACACATTAGGGGAACTCAAAATGTGGTTGCAGATGCTTTGTCACGCATGTTTTCCCAGCCCAGTGAAGTCCAATCTGAGCAACCCTGTTCCGTTCTGTTAGATTTTCCGTTAGCCTTCACTGATGTGTTACCCCATCAGTTGAACGACGAAGAGCTGGGTCCGATCATCCAGAATATAAAGGAGGGTAACGTACAGGCCCCATACTTCTTGTCCAAGGGCGTCCTATGTTGTAGGGAGAAAAAGGGACGTGCCCCTAAGATCGTGCTGCCTAGCAAGTTAGTGCCCATGGTCTTCAGCTATTATCATAATTCCCCAGTAGGAGGCCACAAGGGAATTTCTAAGACCATTTCCAGCATTAGACGACATTTCATCTGGAAGGGCATGGACAGTGACATTGCGACGAGGGTTAAGAGTTGTCATCTATGCGGCTTGAATAAGCCTGCCCAGAACACCAAGTTAGGGTTGTTGTCATCGGACGTGGCGAGCAGACCGATGGAGAAGCTATTCATCGACTACGTGGGTCCTTTCCCCCGTAGCAAGTCTGGTAATGCTTACCTGCTTGTATGTGTGGATGCTTTTTCTAAGTTTGCCTGGCTATTGCCCTTACGGCAGGCAACGGCTCGTTTGACCATAAGCGCGCTCCAGAATCAGGTGTTTCAGCATTTCGGTCTTCCGACCATCATTGTCTCTGACAATGGGCCACAGTTTATTTCGGGTGAGTTTCGGCGAATGTGTTTCGCCAGTGGGATCAAACATGTAACCACTTCTCCTTATTACCCACACCCGTCCCATGCGGAGAGATTCAACAGCAATCTCAGGTCCGCACTTATTGCCTATCATGCAGAGCAACAGACCACCTGGGACCAGAATCTGAAGTGGTTACAGCTAGCCTTTAATACGGCCCTACATGACAGCCACCAGACCGTTCCCTTTGAAATTATGTTTGGATTCTTGCCCGCACTCCCGTTGACTAACTTGTGCAACATTGAGGATCTACTACCACGGGAGCCAGATAGTGGCACAGCGGAAAGGTGGAAGGAGGCTCGGAAGAATTTGCTGCGAGCGCACGAGCGGGTCCGTCGACGATATAATCAGGGGCGAATTCCTAACCCCTTCCGGACAGGGGACTGGGTCTACTGCCAGAGCCACCCACTCAGCTCAGCCGCGGACAGACCTGCCACAAAATTGTGTTATCGCTGGTCGGAGCCATATCGTATCCTGGGGTTCGCGTCACCGGTGACGGCTAGGCTGGGCGAACCGGGGAGCGGTTCGAAAGAAATTGTGACTCATATTTCAAAACTGAAGCTCTGTCGCAGGGGATAGAGGGGCCGATGGGGGGAAAGGTTGATGGTCTCCGTGTCAGTTAGGGTGGTTGTCATCTTGAAGGTGGCATGCGATGAAGGGATGCCTTGTGGAGAGAGAGAATCGGGTAGCGGCTAGATGTTCCCCACAGTCCCAGTGGTGTTCGTCTACTTCAGGGACGCGCCCCTGCCTACGCGAGCCTTGGTTTTCTCTATTCATCCTTATTTCCGGAGGGAGCCATGTCCTTACCTTTAGTCCTAGCTCTTGACCCTTCAATGATCCTTGCCCTTTTCATCTTCCTGATTTTCCTAACCCTCCCCTTACCAAAAAGAAAATATCAAAAAAATTTTCAAAAAAAAAATTAGAAAAAGAAAGGTAAAATGTCAAAAAAAATTCAAAAAAAAATTAGAAAATGTCAAAAAAAGGAGTTATGAGAGAGAGGAGTGAGGCCTATGGAGTTGACGAGGTCGGTTGTGCACTTCGTCAACTCTATAGGTTTTGCCATGCCCTTGGATTATAGTTTCATGGAGACCATCATTTTCCCCCCGGTGCTGAGAATGTGCGATGTGTCTGTTAGATAGAGTTGTTTTGTTTTGATTAGACCCTCCCTCCGTGTAACTATAGGGCATGTGGCCCTGTTAAAGTTTAGTAGGTTCCGGCCTCTCTAGACGGACGTTGGCGGGCCTCGGGAGGTCAGAACTCAGGGAGCTCCCGAACTTTTCTTTCTTCTTTTCTTCTTCTGTCCCTTCTTGCTATATGCTGGCCCAGATCAGGTCAGCGTGCAGTGCCAGCACACTTACACACTACACGTCTTCTTTCTGTTTTTTCGTTTTCTTTCTGAGCCTCTGTTCTCCTGAGGGCGGCCACTGATGAGATTTCCGGTCGTTTGTGCTTAGAAGACAATACTGGGGTACACTGCAGGGTACCCCTGAGTTCAAGTGTGGGGCAACCAGGTTGCCCTTTTGGGGTGGGGGTGTGCCGGTTTGCCTGTGAACCGGCGCTCGTATAAGAAAATTAAATATATAAAAAATAATTATTCATGGCAGACGCGAAATTGTTGCGGCGTTAATAATTAAATTGTTGGCTGTGTCTTAATTCAACGGCGTAAGTTTGTTATACCGTGGGGGCTGTTGTACATGCCCGCGCATTCTGGTGGGGAGAATTTGCGTAATTCGGTCTCGGCGCCGACATGTAGAGAGTTACAGGGTCGAGCCTTGCCTGCCGTCCCGTGTACATCTGCGCCTGTCCGACAGAGTTGAAGTTTTTTTTTAATTGTCTTGTATCGCTATCCTATGGCTAGATAAACCCGTCCAGATCTGCGGTGAGTACATTTAGAGTGTACAGTATATTATGGTTTGCGTAAAATAATATGTGAATTTGAGTGTTATGTGAGTGGATGAAGATGGATAGCTTTTGAATATGCACACCGCGTGGCGTGAACTTAAAGTATTCAGTGTCATAGAATTCTAATTTATTTAAACTCCTATTTAATTAATTTGTATTGTAATTAAGATACAGCAATTGCCGATCACATTAGTGGAGTAAAATTGTGTAATTTCGGGAAACTTACAAGGTTTCAAATGCATTAGCACGTGGCTGTGTGCAATACTGCACAGGTTATGGTGTGTCAAACTTTCGGCTCACGTAGGCATAATTAGTAAATTGAAACTTATAAATTCATTTTATGGGCGTCTGTGTGAATATTATAAATGTCAAAAGAGAAGACGTTATATTTTAATTAAAACGAGCATTGTTTAAATGGTCAGGGGGGCCTGTTCAAATTGGTTCTGGACTGGTTCAATCGAGGGTGCGTGTGTGAGTTATGCTGTGAAAATAAGTGTTTGGTCATCTATCTAATTATCATTTATGATTAGGGCCCCTGCGCCAGTCGAGGATTCGGCCCAGGCATGTCCATCTGCTTCTGAACTTACAAAAAGGCTCTCGACTTCACCTGTCGGAAGGAACGGCAAGATCACCATGCCTCAGCAAAACCCCATAACCTAGATGTTGGACTCACTGACCACTGAACTCCTGGAAATCCGCTTCATTTAAATAAGGTGATATTCAACCAGTTTATTATATTTGGCCTACATAGAAACCACCGATTTGTGCAGTTAACAATCAATAAAACTCGTGTTGTTTTTAATTGGGCCCCGGTCCAACGGGAGATAATTTGTGCGCGGATTTTGGGCCCTTTATGTAAAAAATTACTTACATTCGACTTTAAGTGTACACCCGGGGGCTGGCATGTGTCAGAGGCGCATTAAATTTCATGCACCACATTTTCTCACTCGGATACTGTAAGGGGGTTGTTTAAGTATTTAAGTATTTGGGGACCGGAATTTCAGATATATAGGTGGGTGCTGTTGGTGACAGGATGGACCCGACCGGCTGGTCTGGTTCAGTTATAATTCCTGTTCGGTTATCTATGGTAATTACGGTTGTAATACATATTTAAATTAGGTTTTGGGTCATATAAGGTTTGGAATATTTTTTTATTTAGTTTCAGTCCGGTCCTCTCATTAGACCTTGGGTAGGCAGGTTTGTGACGATTTAAATTGTACCAATAATCAAAATAATAAAAAATTTTAAAAATTAAGGTTGCGAGCTCTTAAGCCATTTAAATCTCACTGTAATAATATAAAAAACCTGTATGTACTCAGTATGAGAGGAAGAAGTAATTAGTAAGTAAGAAGATACTCTAATAAAAAGATAAATTGTAAAGAGTTATTAATATCGTATTTAACCCTTTGCTTGTGATCAAGCACTGACCTGTTGATTCCAGACTCGACATGTTTTCCGAGTCTTGTGTAAGTTAGAATAAGATAAAAAACCTAATGTTAATAATTAAAAATCTGAAGACACAGATAGTCGCTAAAACAACTAATTTAAATTATGTATATTTGTTTAGGGATAGTTTGTATAAATAAAAATGTTAACATAAAGAGAGACAGGGACTATATTCTCGCGCAGTAATTGCCCCTCTACCATTTTGTCCAGTACAAGGCGAAGGGAGCAGAATTTCGCTCTCTCGCAATGGTGACTTTATACAGTACGGACGTAAGAGTTATGCTCTTGCACTATGTTACCGATATTTTCTTTTACCTTAATGTGGTATACAAGAAATAGCTGCTTAAAGCATATGTATGTGTAAACTAGTATAGTTATGTAAAAAACAAGAGATTTAAAGTGTAAATCGAAACGTAAAAAAAGTGTAAGACAAGATGACTTCGAACTTCAAGAACTAACAACACTTCCAACATCATACCTGGAGATGTGAACTATCAGAAGCCACAAGCTCTAGTACACACGACAGAACGTGCAGATCAGGACATCCGAGAATCTACAAGTACCATCGTAGAAGGTTCAACCTGCGGACTTTGGAGCCCTTTACTGACGAAGACCAGACCGAGATGACGGCGTCTCTATTCCGATTTCCCAAGACGGATACCCCAGGACGAGTTTTCTGCATACCAATTAAAAGGTGACTCGATAGCCTGTCTATCGAGGGTTACTAATATTTGTTACACAACACACCTTGAAAGAGACTTTTCAGAAACTATTAACTTTGTAAAGACTAATAAATTAAATCTAAGAATTTCATGTAACTATTCTAACTTCATACGTTGTAACAGTTTATATGCTAATGTATAGTAATATAATTCAAGCAATAATACCATTCTTCCAATGGTTAAATAAAAGAAAGTCTTGCAAGCTAATATCATGAATTGATTATGACTAAAAGTTCTAACGAATAAATACCGAAGGTTTCCCGGATCCGAGGTATAGCTAAATAGAATCAATTTTGATCCCAAAGTTTCAAATAACTCTAATAATTTAATTAGTAATGTCATGGGATCTGTCAGTAAATGTTTTTAAATGTTAAATAAAGAGAAGTCTTCTTGTTACACACATATGAGGAGTGCTTAAATCAATTGTATACCTTGCCATTGTTTCCTTACACAGTTAGTAAGTAATTTGTCATATTAATTATTTGTGATACATTCTGTTACAACGTAGGCAGCTCATCTAATTAACGGAGTTTAATTACGATGGGTTCCCTGGATTTGTAACGCGGCGTACAGACGTTACAAAATTGCGCCACTCTGCTTAAAGGTTAAAGTAGTTGTAAGCAGCGCGACGCAAACAAAATTGCGTCACTCTTTTTAAAAAAAAAAGAAAAAAGGAAACAAAGGAAAGAGTTTTATTTGTGTATAGAGTGTCACAAACAAAATTGCGCCTCTATGCGTAAATTACTTGTATGATCAATAACTAAATATATAATATTGATCTATGCACTCAGAAAGTTACCTTAATAACTTTAATGTTCAAAACATATTTAATAGTTTATTAAGTTACGTAAATGATAGTATGTATAAGTGAAATATCCTTAGCGTCATACAATGCATATAGCTTTTGCATTCTATATGCCAGTAGGAACCTGCATTACTCTATATAATTACTTGCATACATGAATTGTGACCAAACATAACAATTGTGGTCAACCGAACAATCTGTAACAGGTTTGTTTACGACAATCCGTGACCTGTTGTTTCCTGAATCATTCTGCACAGTGTATGTCCAACTATATAGCTTACATACACTAGTATGTATCAAAAAAATTAATTAAAAATAACTTTGTTAATAATAAAGTATGTAATGTAGACCAAGGTAATTAAGTAGAAGTTCGTGATTTAAAACTTGTGAACAAAATAATTAATTTATTTAATTGAGAAAAGTTTATGAATGAACGGAGTCAAAGTGTTGTCAAGGGTAATAATAATAATAGATTTGTTGAATAATATTGTGCTCCCCTTCTCTCGTTTATACCGGTATAAAGTAGTTGTGTTATTCAGTCGCATTGTGTAGAGAACAATAAGAGTAAAACCCCCTTTCGCACTGACACACAAGTTCCTTTGTTAACTAAATACAGAGGGTGACCTACATTCCAGTAAACAGCTGATCGGCTATTTAACTTGATAAACACGTGTGTGGAATTTCTGTCTCTCCCTTAGAAGAGAAATGGTTCTTTTCTAATTTGTGTAAATTGATTACTTAAGAATTTATTATATATATGTGTAATAAATGTGTAGTATTGTAGAGCAGTTTTTCCCAGTGACGACAATTAAATAATGTAGTGACTTAATAATAAGAAATTAATAATAATAAATAAAGTGAATAATAATAATTGATTTAAATACTAGAGCTAAATAAATCCTAAGTTATACTAAAATTGTGTGAAGTGTAGAAGTAAGTAAGAGAAAGAATAATAATAATACTAGTTATGTGTGAATAATGTAAACACCCCAGTTGTGGCCAGTAAGAGAACAATAAAGGGTGTTAAGAAATTGTAGTAAGCAGCCACGCACTCTTCCAATTGTGTTAAACCGGTGCTAGCCTAAACAAGTGAAAACCACCCCTAGTGTGCAGTACAATGCATTGTGTAAAGTGTCTCCCCTCCCGCATAGTTTGTTTAAGAATTGTTAAAGAGATAAAAGAGAATTATCTTCGTGACATTCCGCTTCTCTCAAAACAGTAATCTAGAGTGGAGTATGGGATCCTCTTTAGATTACATTAGAAATAAGTTTATGATATATAATCAAGAAGTGATTATACATGTAACGTAACAGGTCACAACGGCGCCGACTGGAAAGGGTAATGATAGGGCAGAAAGGTGCCAAAGATCATTAATAAATGCTGAAAGCTAACTTGAGTAGTTAGAGTAAGCTGGTGACAGTCGAGCCGCGATGTTGTGAGTTACGGATAAGTAGGGATCATTCCAATCTAAGGTTTGGAAATTAGTATTAAGATTAAAATGTAAGTTAGTACTTAAGAAGTGAGAAAAAGGGAATTTCACGAAGGCGATCATTTAAATGAACACGATCATTTAAAGAGAATTAGAGAAAACAAACTGTGCACTAATATTAAATAATAATAATGATAAATAACTTCACACACACTAACCCCATTCATACTCCCAGTCCCCAATTGTGAGGTAGACTCAAAAACCAAAAACCGTAAAGTGCAAATTAAGCGGTGGAGTCTGTGACGATTTAAATTGTACCAATAATCAAAATAATAAAAAATTTTAAAAATTAAGGTTGCGAGCTCTTAAGCCATTTAAATCTCACTATAATAATATAAAAAACCTGTATGTACTCAGTATGAGAGGAAGAAGTAATTAGTAAGTAAGAAGATACTCTAATAAAAAAGATAAATTGTAAAGAGTTATTAATATCGTATTTAACCCTTTGCTTGTGATCAAGCACTGACCTGTTGATTCCAGACTCGACATGTTTTCCGAGTCTTGTGTAAGTTAGAATAAGATAAAAAACCTAATGTTAATAATTAAAAATCTGAAGACACAGATAGTCGCTAAAACAACTAATTTAAATTATGTATATTTGTTTAGGGATAGTTTGTATAAATAAAAATGTTAACATAAAGAGAGACAGGGACTATATTCTCGCGCAGTAATTGCCCCTCTACCATTTTGTCCAGTACCAGGCGAAGGGAGCAGAATTTCGCTCTCTCGCAATGGTGACTTCATACAGTACGGACGTAAGAGTTATGCTCTTACACTATGTTACCGATATTTTCGTGTACCTTAATGTGGTATACAAGAAATAGCTGCTTAAAGCATATTTATGTGTAAACTAGTATAGTTATGTAAAAAACAAGAGATTTAAAGTGTAAATCGAAACGTAAAAAAAGGTGTAAGACAAGATGACTTCGAACTTCAAGAACTAACAACACTTCCAACATCATACCTGGAGATGTGAACTATCAGAAGCCACAAGCTCTAGTACACACGACAGAACATGCAGATCAGGACATCCGAGAATCTACAAGTACCATCGTAGAAGGTTCAACCTGCGGACTTTGGAGCCCTTTACTGACGAAGACCAGACCGAGATGACGGCGTCTCTATTCCGATTTCCCAAGACGGATACCCCAGGACGAGTTTTCTGCATACCAATTAAAAGGTGACTCGATAGCCTGTCTATCGAGGGTTACTAATATTTGTTACACAACACACCTTGAAAGAGACTTTTCAGAAACTATTAACTTTGTAAAGACTAATAAATTAAATCTAAGAATTTCATGTAACTATTCTAACTTCATACGTTGTAACAGTTTATATGCTAATGTATAGTAATATAATTCAAGCAATAATACCATTCTTCCAATGGTTAAATAAAAGAAAGTCTTGCAAGCTAATATCATGAATTGATTATGACTAAAAGTTTTAACGAATAAATACCGAAGGTTACCCGGATCCGAGGTATAGCTAAATAGAATCAATTTTGATCCCAAAGTTTCAAATAACTCTAATAATTTAATTAGTAATGTCATGGGATCTGTCAGTAAATGTTTTTAAATGTTAAATAAAGAGAAGTCTTCTTGTTACACACATATGAGGAGTGCTTAAATCAATTGTATACCTTGCCATTGTTTCCTTACACAGTTAGTAAGTAATTTGTCATATTAATTATTTGTGATACATTCTGTTACAACGTAGGCAGCTCATCTAATTAACGGAGTTTAATTACGATGGGTTCCCTGGATTTGTAACGCGGCGTACAGACGTTACAGGTTTTGCATGCAGATATATGCAGGCCCCATGCACATGTTAATGTATGTCCGGTCATGCTTAGGAACATGTCGGCTGCCGGGTCAAACCAGATTTTCTTAAAAAAAATTATAAATTATAATGTCACAAAATTCATTCATACTGTTCATGTCACATAAAGGTTGTAACCTGTATTTTTAAATTATTATTGTCAAACCAGATTTTCTTAAAAAAAGAAATTATAAATTATAATGTCACAAAATTCATTTATACTGTTCATGTCACATAAAGGTTGTAACCTGTATTTTTAAATTATTATTGTCAAACCAGATTTTCTTAAAAAAATTTATAAATTATAATGTCACAAAATTCATTCATACTGTTCATGTCACATAAAGGTTGTAACCTGTATTTTTAAATTATTATTGTCAAACCAGATTTTCTTAAAAAAAATTTATAAATTATAATGTCACAAAATTCATTCATACTGTTCATATCACATAAAGGTTGTAGCTTGTTTTCTTTTAAAATTATTATTGTCAATTCAGATTTTCTCAAATAACTTGTAATTATAATTTCACTCACTAAGTTTATACGGACGGTTCAAGGGCATTTAGAGTTGTAACTTGTATTCTGGCCAACCCCGATTCTTGTGGGGCACTAGATGTATGTATATACGGATGTATGTATATGTATTGTAGTTTGAAATTTCCATATGATGGGGCGATATATATACAGAGAAAAGATATATAGGTGGGTGGCAAGGCTTTCATGTTATAATGTTGTTTGTTATTTATATTTGTGATACTGAACATGTGTCTGTGATATGTGTATATATGTATATGTGTATCTATGTCCGATTATGTGTTTGCATGTCAAGGGTTTTAAAAGAGTATTATATTATTTATATGTCATGTTTATACAATTCATATGATGATTGATGTATGTGCTTTTCTTAAATTATATCAAGATATATTAACTGTTAAATTATATTAATAAATTTTAGATTACCATGAATATGAGAATACTTGGAAAAATGAATTCTAATTATATGAGGATACATCAAATGTTGAATTATATTAATAATTTTTGAATTACTATGAATATGAAGAAATATTAAAAGTTGAATTGTATTAATAAACTTTAAATTGAGATTCATATGTGCAAATGTAGAATATGAAGTATGACTATGTTAATAAAAATTGTTATTGTTGTTGAACAGCAGAGTTCAATTGCAAGTCCTGTCTCACTGGACCCAGCGCATTTTTGCTTCTCTAGGCCTTATGCCTAGTTTTAAATCTAGTGGCCCCTCTTAAAAAAAAAAAAAAAAAATTATTTCAAAAAGAAAAATTTTAAAGAGGGGTTACATTTGGTAGCAGAGCGTGGTTTATCTAGGGTTAAACCCTTGGGTCCTTTGGGTGTGACGGGGCTTGCAAACTCAGAAAACATTTGGGGCAAAATGAAACTGAGAAAATTTACAAGAGATCAATATATATATATATATACATGTGTTGTGTTATGTTCGACGTTTTATTAACTAGATGGAGGTATAATTGTCAGCCAGTTGGTATTTGTAAACTTGGTGCCGCCACGTGGTGTGTATTTTCGGTGGGAATTCTTTTTGAGGCTTGAATTACCGCAGATCTGGGGCGGTGTGATGGGAAATGGATTTCGTGTTTTTTTTTTTTTTTTTGATTGTCGAATAATAGCGAGTGCGTTTATAGGGATGCGGTATGGCCCGATCGGAAGTCGGTCTCGTCAGGGGTACGGGAACCTAGGTCATTGTTATAAGTTTTGGGAAATTTGATGTTGTTCGTTGGTTGGCAAATCTGTTTTCGTGAAATGCGATGTTGCGATAGGTGTTATGTGTGTCGTGGAGCATGTCTTGTGTTAGTGTAAGAATTGCTTTTCTTCTTGTGTGGTGTTGACGAGAGCCAGTTCAGGATAGTGGTTGGGTCCTCGCAACGCTAGGGGGCCCGCAGTCTGCTTGAAGGAAGAGTATAGTATTCAAGTTTTTTCTGTTTTGTTTTATTGTCTATTATTGTCGTGTGTTGTGTATTTCGTGGGCCGGCCGCGGAGCTCGAGGATGAGCGGGGTGGATCCGGATTTGTTTCTTCGTGACGAGTTGGAGTTTGTGTTACGAGCCCGTGGGAGACTGTTTTGAGAAAGCAGCTCAGAGAGCCACTGTCCGCGGGCGGCATGCTCTCAGCTGTCGATATCGCGGATAAAGATCGGGAATTGGAAAGGTGTGTAGAGAAGTGGGAGGAGTTGCAGAAGTTACCCCGATGTGTTGACAATTTGGAGGAGGGACTGGGTTCCTCCAGGGGCGTCCGGCGGATTCGGCAGCGACTAACTCATTTAAACCTGCGACTGCAGAACCTCGACGATCAATGGGGCACTCTTGAGCAGGCCCATGATATCAAAAGTTTAATAGAACAGGTCACCTCGACCCTGCAGGGGTCTCAATCCAGTAGACCACCCACACCGGAGGCAGTTCCTGCGTCCGAGGTCTCAGCTTTAGAGTGCTCTCGCGAACCTACCGCGAGTGCCCCGGTTTTCTCCGGTATGGTAGCGGCCTCATACCACAAGCTGCCCAATTCACTCTCTCAGACAGATCATCCAGCAATTGCCGGTCGTGGATGGGCTGGATGTGGATATGCTACTGCCTTTCTTCCGGATTGTGTTCCAGTTGGCTGATTTTCCGGGTATGTCGGATCGTGCTCTCCTCGAGCTTGTTTATCCGTATTGTCGCGGCCCCATGGCTGAGAGGGTGGCTGGCGTAATGCGGCGTAGAGGTGGAGTTGCGGAGTTCCACCGGGAGGTGTTGGGGGCGTTCGTGCCCGGGAGGCTCATGGACCAGTTGAGACATCGACATTTCTACCAAGTGCAGTCTAGGGGCGAGAGTCTTGCCCAATTTGTGCACAGAATTAGGGACGCGGCGCGGACACTGGGTCTGGGCTTGTCGGAGGAGGAAGTGGTACAAATAATTCTTGAAGGCGTCTCCCCACAGGAGAGATTGCGGCTTGTGTTTGCAGAGCGCTCGCGCCGGTTTGTTGACTTGGACAGACTGTGCGTGATGTCTAAGGCCATTCAGACGAATGATGAGGCGAGGGGAGACAGTAGTGGGGACCTACCGATATCTCAGAGAGCAGAAGGACGCAGCGGCCCTTCCCGCCCCCGACAGGTCCAGCCCGTTCGAGATCGCGAGAGCTGGGGAAGCATTATTTGTTATAATTGTAATCGGCCGGGACATGTGGTTCGATCCTGTCCCCGGAGGCGCACGCGTCCAGCACCTCCATCGCAAGGACCCTCCCCAAAAAACTAGGCAGACAGGGGAAGATATGTCGGAGGATGTCTTCCCCTCGCACTGACTCTTTTCTGTTTCCTACTACCTCCAGGCCATTGATAGGGCCCGACCCTTCTGACATCAAGGTCCTGTCTACTATCCCGCAACACACTTCAATATGCCCCTTTCTGTCGCTCGAGGGAAAATGGGGTCAGGTCAGTGCTTTAGTTGACTCCGGTTCAGCCCGAGCCATCATCTCATCTCGAGTGTGTGCGGAACTGGAGAAGCAGGGCTTAATAAAGGGATCGGATCTGTCGTCAGTGGTATGCTGGACTGCATCTCGGGAAATCTTGCCCATCTCCCAGGTGATTTCCTTCAAATTCAAAATCAACGGTTTTTCCTGGGTGTGGCCTTTTCTGGTTTCTCCGGCTCTGGGAGTGGATTGTATTATTGGTGCAGACTTCATCGCTAAAAGTGGTCTCGTGTTGGACATCTATGGGCACCAATGTTATTTCAAGTTTAGTCGGGGAGTTGTTATTCCGTTCCTTGGATACCAGGGAGCTAAGGGAGGTATCCAAGAGGTGGCTTGTCCCGATTCTGCACGAGATCATCTCACTTCTTCCCAGCAGAGGGCCTTAGACCAACTGTGTGAGGAATTTCCCTCGGTGTTAACTCCTACCTTGGGACTCACACACTTGTTGGAGTACAATATCCGCCTTACAGACTCTAAGATAGTGACGTCACACCCATACAAATTCGCACCTCTGAAGATGGTCGTTCTGAGAGAGAAGGTTCAAGAGTTATTAGAGCAAGGGGTGATTGAACCTTCTAATTCCAGCTATGCTAGTCCAACGTTTCTGGTACCCAAACCTGCGGGTAAGCACCGTATGGTGATAGATTATAGGAAGTTAAAAGCGAATATTGAGGTGGATTCCGTTCCCCTCCCGGATCTACATTCGGCTTTCGATTGGTTCAGTGGGGCCAGGTATTTCACGGTGATCGATCTTAATGCTGCTTATCACCAGATTCCCTTGGCAAAGGAGAGTAGACCGTACACGGCATTTTGTGTACCGTGGAATCTGTACCAATATACAAGGGTCCCCATGGGCTTGGCTGTGGGGTCCCAGACACTCACTCGTCTACTCGATACCGTTTTTCACGACGTGAAATTCAAGTTCGTGTTTAATTACTTGGACGATTTGCTGGTGTATAGTAAGACATTCGAGGAACATCTGTGTCATCTGCGAGAAGTGATGTGTCGATTGAGAAGTTCTGGCCTCACTGTCAATCCTGAAAAAGTTCGTTTTGCCCAGGAAAGCATTTCTTTCTTGGGGCAATTGGTTTCACACCGGGGTGTTACTGTCGATCCCGAAAGGACACAGGGCATCCGTGACTTTCCCCCTCCCAGGGATGCGAAGGGGATAGCTAGATTCGTGGGAATGGTCAACTTCTATCGCAGATTCATTCCTAATGCTGCGGAAATTGCTGCACCCTTGAACGAGCTGAGGAAGAAGGGAGCTAAATTCACATGGGGTGATAGTCAACAGAAGGCTTTCGACACCCTCAAGGAAGATGGCTTGGGTGTCGGTGTTACGGATGCCCGATTTTTCTAAACCATTTATTTTGCAGACGGACGCGAGTTCGGTTGCGCTCGGGGCGGTTCTGTCCCAAGTCGTTGATGGCGCTAGGCAGCATGTGGCATTTATTTCCCGAACGTTGACCCAGCAAGAACGAAAGTCATCAGTGTATGAGCTAGAGTGTTTAGCTGTTGTGTACGCTCTAGACAAGTTCAGGCGTTTCTTGGAACATGCTGAGTTCCTGCTCGAGACCGACAACCAGGCTCTCTCTTGGCTTCTTGCTCATCCCCGGCAACTGGGTAAAATTGGTAGATGGGTGGTCAAGATCTCATCCTTCAAATTCAAGGTGCAACACATTAGGGGAACTCAAAATGTGGTTGCAGATGCTTTGTCACGCATGTTTTCCCAGCCCAGTGAAGTCCAATCTGAGCAACCCTGTTCCGTTCTGTTAGATTTTCCGTTAGCCTTCACTGATGTGTTACCCCATCAGTTGAACGACGAAGAGCTGGGTCCGATCATCCAGAATATAAAGGAGGGTAACGTACAGGCCCCATACTTCTTGTCCAAGGGCGTCCTATGTTGTAGGGAGAAAAAGGGACGTGCCCCTAAGATCGTGCTGCCTAGCAAGTTAGTGCCCATGGTCTTCAGCTATTATCATAATTCCCCAGTAGGAGGCCACAAGGGAATTTCTAAGACCATTTCCAGCATTAGACGACATTTCATCTGGAAGGGCATGGACAGTGACATTGCGACGAGGGTTAAGAGTTGTCATCTATGCGGCTTGAATAAGCCTGCCCAGAACACCAAGTTAGGGTTGTTGTCATCGGACGTGGCGAGCAGACCGATGGAGAAGCTATTCATCGACTACGTGGGTCCTTTCCCCCGTAGCAAGTCTGGTAATGCTTACCTGCTTGTATGTGTGGATGCTTTTTCTAAGTTTGCCTGGCTATTGCCCTTACGGCAGGCAACGGCTCGTTTGACCATAAGCGCGCTCCAGAATCAGGTGTTTCAGCATTTCGGTCTTCCGACCATCATTGTCTCTGACAATGGGCCACAGTTTATTTCGGGTGAGTTTCGGCGAATGTGTTTCGCCAGTGGGATCAAACATGTAACCACTTCTCCTTATTACCCACACCCGTCCCATGCGGAGAGATTCAACAGCAATCTCAGGTCCGCACTTATTGCCTATCATGCAGAGCAACAGACCACCTGGGACCAGAATCTGAAGTGGTTACAGCTAGCCTTTAATACGGCCCTACATGACAGCCACCAGACCGTTCCCTTTGAAATTATGTTTGGATTCTTGCCCGCACTCCCGTTGACTAACTTGTGCAACATTGAGGATCTACTACCACGGGAGCCAGATAGTGGCACAGCGGAAAGGTGGAAGGAGGCTCGGAAGAATTTGCTGCGAGCGCACGAGCGGGTCCGTCGACGATATAATCAGGGGCGAATTCCTAACCCCTTCCGGACAGGGGACTGGGTCTACTGCCAGAGCCACCCACTCAGCTCAGCCGCGGACAGACCTGCCACAAAATTGTGTTATCGCTGGTCGGAGCCATATCGTATCCTGGGGTTCGCGTCACCGGTGACGGCTAGGCTGGGCGAACCGGGGAGCGGTTCGAAAGAAATTGTGACTCATATTTCAAAACTGAAGCTCTGTCGCAGGGGATAGAGGGGCCGATGGGGGGAAAGGTTGATGGTCTCCGTGTCAGTTAGGGTGGTTGTCATCTTGAAGGTGGCATGCGATGAAGGGATGCCTTGTGGAGAGAGAGAATCGGGTAGCGGCTAGATGTTCCCCACAGTCCCAGTGGTGTTCGTCTACTTCAGGGACGCGCCCCTGCCTACGCGAGCCTTGGTTTTCTCTATTCATCCTTATTTCCGGAGGGAGCCATGTCCTTACCTTTAGTCCTAGCTCTTGACCCTTCAATGATCCTTGCCCTTTTCATCTTCCTGATTTTCCTAACCCTCCCCTTACCAAAAAGAAAATATCAAAAAAATTTTCAAAAAAAAAATTAGAAAAAGAAAGGTAAAATGTCAAAAAAAATTCAAAAAAAAATTAGAAAATGTCAAAAAAAGGAGTTATGAGAGAGAGGAGTGAGGCCTATGGAGTTGACGAGGTCGGTTGTGCACTTCGTCAACTCTATAGGTTTTGCCATGCCCTTGGATTATAGTTTCATGGAGACCATCATTTTCCCCCCGGTGCTGAGAATGTGCGATGTGTCTGTTAGATAGAGTTGTTTTGTTTTGATTAGACCCTCCCTCCGTGTAACTATAGGGCATGTGGCCCTGTTAAAGTTTAGTAGGTTCCGGCCTCTCTAGACGGACGTTGGCGGGCCTCGGGAGGTCAGAACTCAGGGAGCTCCCGAACTTTTCTTTCTTCTTTTCTTCTTCTGTCCCTTCTTGCTATATGCTGGCCCAGATCAGGTCAGCGTGCAGTGCCAGCACACTTACACACTACACGTCTTCTTTCTGTTTTTTCGTTTTCTTTCTGAGCCTCTGTTCTCCTGAGGGCGGCCACTGATGAGATTTCCGGTCGTTTGTGCTTAGAAGACAATACTGGGGTACACTGCAGGGTACCCCTGAGTTCAAGTGTGGGGCAACCAGGTTGCCCTTTTGGGGTGGGGGTGTGCCGGTTTGCCTGTGAACCGGCGCTCGTATAAGAAAATTAAATATATAAAAAATAATTATTCATGGCAGACGCGAAATTGTTGCGGCGTTAATAATTAAATTGTTGGCTGTGTCTTAATTCAACGGCGTAAGTTTGTTATACCGTGGGGGCTGTTGTACATGCCCGCGCATTCTGGTGGGGAGAATTTGCGTAATTCGGTCTCGGCGCCGACATGTAGAGAGTTACAGGGTCGAGCCTTGCCTGCCGTCCCGTGTACATCTGCGCCTGTCCGACAGAGTTGAAGTTTTTTTTTAATTGTCTTGTATCGCTATCCTATGGCTAGATAAACCCGTCCAGATCTGCGGTGAGTACATTTAGAGTGTACAGTATATTATGGTTTGCGTAAAATAATATGTGAATTTGAGTGTTATGTGAGTGGATGAAGATGGATAGCTTTTGAATATGCACACCGCGTGGCGTGAACTTAAAGTATTCAGTGTCATAGAATTCTAATTTATTTAAACTCCTATTTAATTAATTTGTATTGTAATTAAGATACAGCAATTGCCGATCACATTAGTGGAGTAAAATTGTGTAATTTCGGGAAACTTACAAGGTTTCAAATGCATTAGCACGTGGCTGTGTGCAATACTGCACAGGTTATGGTGTGTCAAACTTTCGGCTCACGTAGGCATAATTAGTAAATTGAAACTTATAAATTCATTTTATGGGCGTCTGTGTGAATATTATAAATGTCAAAAGAGAAGACGTTATATTTTAATTAAAACGAGCATTGTTTAAATGGTCAGGGGGGCCTGTTCAAATTGGTTCTGGACTGGTTCAATCGAGGGTGCGTGTGTGAGTTATGCTGTGAAAATAAGTGTTTGGTCATCTATCTAATTATCATTTATGATTAGGGCCCCTGCGCCAGTCGAGGATTCGGCCCAGGCATGTCCATCTGCTTCTGAACTTACAAAAAGGCTCTCGACTTCACCTGTCGGAAGGAACGGCAAGATCACCATGCCTCAGCAAAACCCCATAACCTAGATGTTGGACTCACTGACCACTGAACTCCTGGAAATCCGCTTCATTTAAATAAGGTGATATTCAACCAGTTTATTATATTTGGCCTACATAGAAACCACCGATTTGTGCAGTTAACAATCAATAAAACTCGTGTTGTTTTTAATTGGGCCCCGGTCCAACGGGAGATAATTTGTGCGCGGATTTTGGGCCCTTTATGTAAAAAATTACTTACATTCGACTTTAAGTGTACACCCGGGGGCTGGCATGTGTCAGAGGCGCATTAAATTTCATGCACCACATTTTCTCACTCGGATACTGTAAGGGGGTTGTTTAAGTATTTAAGTATTTGGGGACCGGAATTTCAGATATATAGGTCGGTGCTGTTGGTGACAGGATGGACCCGACCGGCTGGTCTGGTTCAGTTATAATTCCTGTTCGGTTATCTATGGTAATTACGGTTGTAATACTTATTTAAATTAGGTTTTGGGTCATATAAGGTTTGGAATTTTTTTTTATTCAGTTTCAGTCCGGTCCCCTCATTAGACCTTGGGTAGGGAGGTTTTGCATGCAGATATATGCAGGCCCCATGCACATGTTAATGTATGTCCGGTCATGCTTAGGAACATGTCGGCTGCCGGGTCAAACCAGATTTTCTTAAAAAAAATTATAAATTATAATGTCACAAAATTCATTCATACTGTTCATGTCACATAAAGGTTGTAACCTGTATTTTTAAATTATTATTGTCAAACCAGATTTTCTTAAAAAAAGAAATTATAAATTACAATCTCACAAAATTCATTTATACTGTTCATGGCACATAAAGGTTGTAACCTGTATTTTTAAATTATTATTGTCAAACCAGATTTTCTTAAAAAAATTTATAAATTATAATGTCACAAAATTCATTCATACTGTTCATGTCACATAAAGGTTGTAACCTGTATTTTTAAATTATTATTGTCAAACCAGATTTTCTTAAAAAAAATTTATAAATTATAATTTCACAAAATTCATTCATACTGTTCATATCACATAAAGGTTGTAGCTTGTTTTCTTTTAGAATTATTATTGTCAATTCAGATTTTCTCAAATAACTTGTAATTATAATTTCACTCACTAAGTTTATACGGACGGTTCAAGGGCATTTAGAGTTGTAACTTGTATTCTGGCCAACCCCGATTCTTGTGGGGCACTAGATGTATGTATACGGATGTATGTATATGTATTGTAGTTTGAAATTTCCATATGATGGGGCGATATATATACAGAGAAAAGATATGTAGGCGGGTGGCAAGGCTTTCATGTTATAATGTTGTTTGTTATTTATATTTGTGATACTGAACATGTGTCTGTGATATGTGTATATATGTATATGTGTATCTATGTCCGATTATGTGTTTGCATGTCAAGGGTTTTAAAAGAGTATTATATTATTTATATGTCATGTTTATACAATTCATATGATGATTGATGTATGTGCTTTTCTTAAATTATATCAAGATATATTAACTGTTAAATTATATTAATAAATTTTAGATTACCATGAATATCAGAATACTTGGAAAAATGAATTCTAATTATATGAGGATACATCAAATGTTGAATTATATTAATAATTTTTGAATTACTATGAATATGAAGAAATATTAAAAGTTGAATTGTATTAATAAACTTTAAATTGAGATTCATATGTGCAAATGTAGAATATGAAGTATGACTATGTTAATAAAAATTGTTATTGTTGTTGAACAGCAGAGTTCAATTGCAAGTCCTGTCTCACTGGACCCAGCGCATTTTTGCTTCTCTAGGCCTTATGCCTAGTTTTAAATCTAGTGGCCCCTCTTAAAAAAAAAAAAAAAAAAATTATTTCAAAAAGAAAAATTTTAAAGAGGGGTTACATTTGGTAGCAGAGCGTGGTTTATCTAGGGTTAAACCCTTGGGTCCTTTGGGTGTGACGGGGCTTGCAAACTCAGAAAACATTTGGGGCAAAATGAAACTGAGAAAATTTACAAGAGATCAATATATATATATATATATACATGTGTTGTGTTATGTTCGACGTTTTATTAACTAGATGGAGGTATAATTGTCAGCCAGTTGGTATTTGTAAACTTGGTGCCGCCACGTGGTGTGTATTTTCGGTGGGAATTCTTTTTGAGGCTTGAATTACCGCAGATCTGGGGCGGTGTGATGGGAAATGGATTTCGTGTTTTTTTTTTTTTTTTTGATTGTCGAATAATAGCGAGTGCGTTTATAGGGATGCGGTATGGCCCGATCGGAAGTCGGTCTCGTCAGGGGTACGGGAACCTAGGTCATTGTTATAAGTGTTATAAGTTTTGGGAAATTTGATGTTGTTCGTTGGTTGGCAAATCTGTTTTCGTGAAATGCGATGTTGCGATAGGTGTTATGTGTGTCGTGGAGCATGTCTTGTGTTAGTGTAAGAATTGCTTTTCTTCTTGTGTGGTGTTGACGAGAGCCAGTTCAGGATAGTGGCTGGGTCCTCGCAACGCTAGGGGGCCCGCAGTCTGCTTGAAGGAAGAGTATAGTATTCAAGTTTTTTCTGTTTTGTTTTATTGTCTATTATTGTCGTGTGTTGTGTATTTCGTGGGCCGGCTGCGGAGCTCGAGGATGAGCGGGGTGGATCCGGATTTGTTTCTTCGTGACGAGTTGGAGTTTGAGTTACGAGCCCGGGGGAGACTGTTTTGAGAAAGCAGCTCAGAGAGCCACTGTCCGCGGGCGGCATGCTCTCAGCTGTCGATATCGCGGATAAAGATCGGGAATTGGAAAGGTGTGTAGAGAAGTGGGAGGAGTTGCAGGAGTTACCCCGATGTGTTGACAATTTGGAGGAGGGACTGGGTTCCTCCAGGGGCGTCCGGCGGATTCGGCAGCGACTAACTCATTTAAACCTGCGACTGCAGAACCTCGACGATCAATGGGGCACTCTTGAGCAGGCCCATGATATCAAAAGTTTAATAGAACAGGTCACCTCGACCCTGCAGGGGTCTCAATCCAGTAGACCACCCACACCGGAGGCAGTTCCTGCGTCCGAGGTCTCAGCTTTAGAGTGCTCTCGCGAACCTACCGCGAGTGCCCCGGTTTTCTCCGGTATGGTAGCGGCCTCATACCACAAGCTGCCCAATTCACTCTCTCAGACAGATCATCCAGCAATTGCCGGTCGTGGATGGGCTGGATGTGGATATGCTACTGCCTTTCTTCCGGATTGTGTTCCAGTTGGCTGATTTTCCGGGTATGTCGGATCGTGCTCTCCTCGAGCTTGTTTATCCGTATTGTCGCGGCCCCATGGCTGAGAGGGTGGCTGGCGTAATGCGGAGTAGAGGTGGAGTTGCGGAGTTCCACCGGGAGGTGTTGGGGGCGTTCGTGCCCGGGAGGCTCATGGACCAGTTGAGACATCGACATTTCTACCAAGTGCAGTCTAGGGGCGAGAGTCTTGCCCAATTTGTGCACAGAATTAGGGACGCGGCGCGGACACTGGGTCTGGGCTTGTCGGAGGAGGAAGTGGTACAAATAATTCTTGAAGGCGTCTCCCCACAGGAGAGATTGCGGCTTGTGTTTGCAGAGCGCTCGCGCCGGTTTGTTGACTTGGACAGACTGTGCGTGATGTCTAAGGCCATTCAGACGAATGATGAGGCGAGGGGAGACAGTAGTGGGGACCTACCGATATCTCAGAGAGCAGAAGGACGCAGCGGCCCTTCCCGCCCCCGACAGGTCCAGCCCGTTCGAGATCGCGAGAGCTGGGGAAGCATTATTTGTTATAATTGTAATCGGCCGGGACATGTGGTTCGATCCTGTCCCCGGAGGCGCACGCGTCCAGCACCTCCATCGCAAGGACCCTCCCCAAAAAACTAGGCAGACAGGGGAAGATATGTCGGAGGATGTCTTCCCCTCGCACTGACTCTTTTCTGTTTCCTACTACCTCCAGGCCATTGATAGGGCCCGACCCTTCTGACATCAAGGTCCTGTCTACTATCCCGCAACACACTTCAATATGCCCCTTTCTGTCGCTCGAGGGAAAATGGGGTCAGGTCAGTGCTTTAGTTGACTCCGGTTCAGCCCGAGCCATCATCTCATCTCGAGTGTGTGCGGAACTGGAGAAGCAGGGCTTAATAAAGGGATCGGATCTGTCGTCAGTGGTATGCTGGACTGCATCTCGGGAAATCTTGCCCATCTCCCAGGTGATTTCCTTCAAATTCAAAATCAACGGTTTTTCCTGGGTGTGGCCTTTTCTGGTTTCTCCGGCTCTGGGAGTGGATTGTATTATTGGTGCAGACTTCATCGCTAAAAGTGGTCTCGTGTTGGACATCTATGGGCACCAATGTTATTTCAAGTTTAATCGGGGAGTTGTTATTCCGTTCCTTGGATACCAGGGAGCTAAGGGAGGTATCCAAGAGGTGGCTTGTCCCGATTCTGCACGAGATCATCTCACTTCTTCCCAGCAGAGGGCCTTAGACCAACTGTGTGAGGAATTTCCCTCGGTGTTAACTCCTACCTTGGGACTCACACACTTGTTGGAGTACAATATCCGCCTTACAGACTCTAAGATAGTGACGTCACACCCATACAAATTCGCACCTCTGAAGATGGCCGTTCTGATAGAGAAGTTTCAAGAGTTATTAGAGCAAGGGGTGATTGAACCTTCTAATTCCAGCTATGCTAGTCCAGTGTTTCTGGTACCCAAACCTGGGGGTAAGCACCGTATGGTGATAGATTATAGGAAGTTAAAAGCGAATATTGAGGTGGATTCCGTTCCCCTCCCGGATCTACATTCGGCTTTCGATTGGTTCAGTGGGGCCAGGTATTTCACGGTGATCGATCTTAATGCTGCTTATCACCAGATTCCCTTGGCAAAGGAGAGTAGACCGTACACGGCATTTTGTGTACCGTGGAATCTGTACCAATATACAAGGGTCCCCATGGGCTTGGCTGTGGGGTCCCAGACACTCACTCGTCTACTCGATACCGTTTTTCACGACGTGAAGTTCAAGTTTGTGTTTAATTACTTGGACGATTTGCTGGTGTATACTAAGACTTTCGAGGAACATCTGTGTCATCTGCGAGAAGTGATGTGTCGATTGAGAAGTTCTGGCCTCACTGTCAATCCTGAAAAAGTTCGTTTTGCCCTGGAAAGCATTTCTTTCTTGGGGCAATTGGTTTCACACCGGGGTGTTACTGTCGATCCCGAAAGGACACAGGGCATCCGTGACTTTCCCCCTCCCAGGGATGCGAAGGGGATAGCTAGATTCGTGGGAATGGTCAACTTCTATCGCAGATTCATTCCTAATGCTGCGGAAATTGCTGCACCCTTGAACGAGCTGAGGAAGAAGGGAGCTAAATTCACATGGGGTGATAGTCAACAGAAGGCTTTCGACACCCTCAAGGAAGATGGCTTGGGTGTCGGTGTTACGGATGCCCGATTTTTCTAAACCATTTATTTTGCAGACGGACGCGAGTTCGGTTGCGCTCGGGGCGGTTCTGTCCCAAGTCGTTGATGGCGCTAGGCAGCATGTGGCATTTATTTCCCGAACGTTGACCCAGCAAGAACGAAAGTCATCAGTGTATGAGCTAGAGTGTTTAGCTGTTGTGTACGCTCTAGACAAGTTCAGGCGTTTCTTGGAACATGCTGAGTTCCTGCTTGAGACCGACAACCAGGCTCTCTCTTGGCTTCTTGCTCATCCCCGGCAACTGGGTAAAATTGGTAGATGGGTGGTCAAGATCTCATCCTTCAAATTCAAGGTGCAACACATTAGGGGAACTCAAAATGCGGTTGCAGATGCTTTGTCACGCATGTTTTCCCAGCCCAGTGAAGTCCAATCTGAGCAACCCTGTTCCGTTCTGTTAGACTTTCCGTTAGCCTTCACTGATGTGTTACCCCATCAGTTGAACGACGAAGAGCTGGGTCCGATCATCCAGAATATAAAGGAGGGTAACGTACAGGCCCCATACTTCTTGTCCAAGGGCGTCCTATGTTGTAGGGAGAAAAAGGGACGTGCCCCTAAGATCGTGCTGCCTAGCAAGTTAGTGCCCATGGTCTTCAGCTATTATCATAATTCCCCAGTAGGAGGCCACAAGGGAATTTCTAAGACCATTTCCAGCATTAGACGACATTTCATCTGGAAGGGCATGGACAGTGACATTGCGACGAGGGTTAAGAGTTGTCATCTATGCGGCTTGAATAAGCCTGCCCAGAACACCAAGTTAGGGTTGTTGTCATCGGACGTGGCGAGCAGACCGATGGAGAAGCTATTCATCGACTACGTGGGTCCTTTCCCCCGTAGCAAGTCTGGTAATGCTTACCTGCTTGTATGTGTGGATGCTTTTTCTAAGTTTGCCTGGCTATTGCCCTTACGGCAGGCAACGGCTCGTTTGACCATAAGCGCGCTCCAGAATCAGGTGTTTCAGCATTTCGGTCTTCCGACCATCATTGTCTCTGACAATGGGCCACAGTTTATTTCGGGTGAGTTTCGGCGAATGTGTTTCGCCAGTGGGATCAAACATGTAACCACTTCTCCTTATTACCCACACCCGTCCCATGCGGAGAGATTCAACAGCAATCTCAGGTCCGCACTTATTGCCTATCATGCAGAGCAACAGACCACCTGGGACCAGAATCTGAAGTGGTTACAGCTAGCCTTTAATACGGCCCTACATGACAGCCACCAGGCCGTTCCCTTTGAAATTATGTTTGGATTCTTGCCCGCACTCCCGTTGACTAACTTGTGCAACATTGAGGATCTTCTACCACGGGAGCCAGATAGTGGCACAGCGGAAAGGTGGAAGGAGGCTCGGAAGAATTTGCTGCGAGCGCACGAGCGGGTCCGTCGACGATATAATCAGGGGCGAATTCCTAACCCCTTCCGGACAGGGGACTGGGTCTACTGCCAGAGCCACCCACTCAGCTCAGCCGCGGACAGACCTGCCACAAAATTGTGTTATCGCTGGTCGGAGCCATATCGTATCCTGGGGTTCGCGTCACCGGTGACGGCTAGGCTGGGCGAACCGGGGAGCGGTTCGAAAGAAATTGTGACTCATATTTCAAAACTGAAGCTCTGTCGCAGGGGATAGAGGGGCCGATGGGGGGGAAAGGTTGATGGTCTCCGTGTCAGTTAGGGTGGTTGTCATCTTGAAGGTGGCATGCGATGAAGGGATGCCTTGTGGAGAGAGAGAATCGGGTAGCGGCTAGATGTTCCCCACAGTCCCAGTGGTGTTCGTCTACTTCAGGGACGCGCCCCTGCCTACGCGAGCCTTGGTTTTCTCTATTCATCCTTATTTCCGGAGGGAGCCATGTCCTTACCTTTAGTCCTAGCTCTTGACCCTTCAATGATCCTTGCCCTTTTCATCTTCCTGATTTTCCTAACCCTCCCCTTACCAAAAAGAAAATATCAAAAATATGTTCAAAAAAAAAATTAGGAAAAGAAAGGTAAAATGTCAAAAAAAATTAGAAAATGTCAAAAAAAGGAGTTATGAGAGAGAGGAGTGAGGCCTATGGAGTTGACGAGGTCGGTTGTGCACTTCGTCAACTCTATAGGTTTTGCCATGCCCTTGGATTATAGTTTCATGGAGACCATCATTTTCCCCCCGGTGCTGAGAATGTGCGATGTGTCTGTTAGATAGAGTTGTTTTGTTTTGATTAGACCCTCCCTCCGTGTAACTATAGGGCATGTGGCCCTGTTAAAGTTTAGTAGGTTCCGGCGTCTCTAGACGGACGTTGGCGGGCCTCGGGAGGTCAGAACTCAGGGAGCTCCCGAACTTTTCTTTCTTCTTTTCTTCTTCTGTCCCTTCTTGCTATATGCTGGCCCTGATCAGGTCAGCGTGTAGTGCCAGCACACTTACACACTACACGTCTTCTTTCTGTTTTTTCGTTTTCCTTCTGAGCCTCTGTTCTCCTGAGGGCGGCCACTGATGAGATTTCCGGTCGTTTGTGCTTAGAAGACAATACTGGGGTACACTGCAGGGTACCCCTGAGTTCAAGTGTGGGGCAACCAGGTTGCCCTTTTGGGGTGGGGGTGTGCCGGTTTGCCTGTGAACCGGCGCTCGTATAAGAAAATTAAATATATAAAAAATAATTATTCATGGCAGACGCGAAATTGTTGCGGCGTTAATAATTAAATTGTTGGCTGTGTCTTAATTCAACGGCGTAAGTTTGTTATACCGTGGGGGCTGTTGTACATGCCCGCGCATTCTGGTGGGGAGAATTTGCGTAATTCGGTCTCGGCGCCGACATGTAGAGAGTTACAGGGTCGAGCCTTGCCTGCCGTCCCGTGTACATCTGCGCCTGTCCGACAGAGTTGAAGTTTTTTTTTAATTGTCTTGTATCGCTATCCTATGGCTAGATAAACCCGTCCAGATCTGCGGTGAGTACATTTAGAGTGTACAGTATATTATGGTTTGCGTAAAATAATATGTGAATTTGAGTGTTATGTGAGTGGATGAAGATGGATAGCCTTTGAATATGCACACCGCGTGGCGTGAACTTAAAGTATTCAGTGTCATAGAATTCTAATTTATTTAAACTCTTATTTAATTAATTTGTATTGTAATTAAGATACAGCAATTGCCGATCACATTAGTGGAGTAAAATTGTGTAATTTCGGGAAACTTACAAGGTTTCAAATGCATTAGCACGTGGCTGTGTGCAATACTGCACAGGTTATGGTGTGTCAAACTTTCGGCTCACGTAGGCATAATTAGTAAATTGAAACTTATAAATTCATTTTATGGGCGTCTGTGTGAATATTATAAATGTCAAAAGAGAAGACGTTATATTTTAATTAAAACGAGCATTGTTTAAATGGTCAGGGGGGCCTGTTCAAATTGGTTCTGGACTGGTTCAATCGAGGGTGCGTGTGTGAGTTATGCTGTGAAAATAAGTGTTTGGTCATCTATCTAATTATCATTTATGATTAGGGCCTCTGCGCCAGTCGAGGATCCGGCCCAGGCATGTCCATCTGCTCCTGAACTTACCAAAAGGTCACTATAATATTGACGACTCGGAACACTAAGTTTTTTATAAGTAAAAACGTAAAGTTTTACCTTAACTTTACGTTTTTACTTATAAAAAACTTAGTGTTCCGAGTCGTCAATATTATAGTGATATTTAGTTAAGTAACGGACACGTCATGGACAACGAAATCCAAGAATTTACCAAAAGGCTCTCGACTTCACCTGTCGGAAGGAACGGCAAGATCACCATGCCTCAGCAAAACCCCATAACCTAGATGGTGGACTCACTGACCACTGAACTCCTGGAAATCCGCTTCATTTAAATAAGGTGATATTCAACCAGTTTATTATGTTTGGCCTACATAGAAACCACCGATTTGTGCAGTTAACAATCAATAAAACTCGTGTTGTATTTTGTGACACAACATGACATTTTTTTCATCTTCTAAACGTTTTAATTGGGCCCCGGTCCAACGGGAGATAATTTGTGCGCGGATTTTGGGCACTTTATGTATAAAATTACTTACATTCGACATTAAGTGTACACCCGGGGGCCGGCATGTGTCCGAGGCTCATTAAATTTCATGCACCACATTTTCTCACTCGGATACTGTAAAGGGGGTTGTTTAAGAATTTAAGTATTTGGGGACCGGAATTTCAGATATATAGGTGGGTGCTGTCGGTGACAGGATGGACCAGTATTCTGGTTCAGTTATAATTCCTGTTCGGTTATCTATGGTATCAGTTATATTCCTGTTATCTATGGTAATTACGGTTTTAATACATATTTAAATTAGGTTTTGGGTCATATAAGGGTTGGAAGTTTTTTTTTATTCAGTTTCAGTCCGGTCCCCTCATTAGACCTTGGGTAGGCAGGTTTTGCATGCAGATATATGCAGGCCCCATGCACATGTTAATGTATGTCCGATCATGCTTAGGAACATGTCGGCTGCCGGGTCAAACCAGATTTTTTTAAAAAAATTATAAATTATAATGTCACAAAATTCATTCATACTGTTCATGTCACATAAAGGTTGTAACCTGTATTTTTAAATTATTATTGTCAAACCAGATTTTCTTAAAAAAATTTATAAATTATAATGTCACAAAATTCATTCATACTGTTCATATCACATAAAGGTTGTAGCTTGTTTTCTTTTAGAATTATTATTGTCAATTCAGATTTTCTCAAATAACTTGTAATTATAATTTCACTCACTAAGTTTATACGGACGGTTCAAGGGCATTTAGAGTTGTAACTTGTATTCTGGCCAACCCCGATTCTTGTGGGGCACTAGATGTATGTAAACGGATGTATGTATATGTATTGTAGTTTGAAATTTCCATATGATGGGGCGATATATATACAGAGAAAAGATATATAGGCGGGTGGCAAGGCTTTCATGTTATAATGTTGTTTGTTATTTATATTTGTGATACTGAACATGTGTCTGTGATATGTGTATATATGTATATGTGTATCTATGTCCGATTATGTGTTTGCATGTCGAGAGTTTTAAAAGAATATTATATTATTTATATGTCATGTTTATACAATTCATATGATGATTGATGTATGTGCTTTTCTTAAATTATATCAAGATATATTAACTGTTAAATTATATTAATAAATTTTAGATTACCATGAATATGAGAATACTTGGAAAAATGAATTCTAATTATATGAGGATACATCAAATGTTGAATTATATTAATAATTTTTGAATTACTATGAATATGAAGAAATATTAAAAGTTTGAATTGTATTAATAAACTTTAAATTGAGATTCATATGTGCAAATGTAGAATATGAAGTATGACTATGTTAATAAAAATTGTTATTGTTGTTCAACAGCAGAGTTCAATTGCAAGTCCCGTCTCACTGGACCCAGCGCATTTTTGCTTCTCTAGACCTTCTGCCTAGTTTTAAATCTAGTGGCACCTCTTAAAAAAAAAAAAAAAAAAAAAAATGTATAAAGCATAAAAAATTTTAAAGAGGGGTTACAATACCATATTTCTTTTTATAAACAGTCCTCAAAATCTGCAATCTGTCATCCATAAACAATAGTGTAGATTCTATCTATGACTAAAAACATATATAGTGTTACGACATTACAGAACAATCTACGTGTTCCGGCTGTACTGATGTGTGCGTACGTGATTCTCAACATGCGTTAGCGAGATTGTTCCGGACTCACCGGTCCGCGCCTGCTGTGTGCAAGGTCGCAACCAATTACGTTCTGGTGTTTTCTAATAGCATTCTTGATGCGCAGTATGGAATATTCTGGTATTTCAGCGGAGTATAAATACTAGTACTCAGCGATGCTCAGTTCTGTTTGAATTCCGACTTCTTTGAGTGCGGTTCGTAGTATTGTGGCGAAGTGTTATGTGTTTTATATTTGTGCCGGACAATTGTAATACAATTGTGTTTTATATTAGTAGACATTTTTATTGCTAGTGAACAATTTTTATTTGATTTGTTGTAAGAGACTATCTTGTTGATTACAAACTGTTTAATTGTGATAATTAAAGCTGGTGATTAGTGACGTAATTGGTGTCTTGTATTTTGTCTTCCACTGTAAAATACGACGATCAGTTAGACCGTCGTAACAATGGTGTCAGAAGTGCGACAGAACCGTTAACAATGGAAACAGTGGACACTTTGTACAAGACGAGTATAATTCGTAATTAATCGGTAAACAATGGATGCCAGTCAGATGATGGAAGCTTTCCAATCGCTGCTGCGGCAGATACAGGAACACCAAAAATTAGAACTACAAAAAGAGGCAGAAGAAGCAGAAAGATGACAAAAAGGAGAACGAAGACAAGAAAGAGAAGAAACAGAAAAACGACAGGGTGAAAAACGTAAGCAGGAAGCAGAGGGACGTAAACGTGAAGCAGGTGACATCAAAGCGTTAATTCAAGACCAAAAGCAGATGCAAGAACATACTACAGCAGAATTGGGTTTCATACGTGGTGACGTAGGTGAATTACGAGGTGAGCTTAATAATCAAATTACAAGAATATCTGACGTAGAAGAACCCATGTCAAATAAATAGCTGAAGTAGAAAAATCTGTCTTGAATGTGGAAGAAGCTATGTCAGTAAAAATATCTGCAGTAGAAAACTCAATTACAAACATAAGAGAACAAATTAAAAGTGAAGTCGAGCAGTTCATGAAGACACAACCAAAACAAATTTCTGAACAGATTGTACCAACGATAAAGACAGAAAAATACGTAGAACATAAGTCAGTAGAGAAAGTCACTTTGCCTCCAGTAGGTACAGTTCAAGTCAAAGATCCAACCTTTGACGGAAGCAGTCGCTGGGCAACGCACATCCGCCAATTTAAATCTGCTGCACGCGCAAATAATTGGACAGAGAAAGTCAAGGCAGTTGCACTCGTTCTAGCTTTTAAAAGGACCTGCGGCAGAATTACTACAGAAAGTGTTACCTGACAGCCAGAATACCTATGCCGAATTGATAAAAGCTCTAGAATTACGCTATGGTGATTTGCGAGATGTGTACTACGCTCAGTTGAGAACAAGCCGACAGCGCACCGGGGAGAGTCTTCAAGAGCTTGAAGTAAGTATCGACAGACTGATTAAATTGGCCTATCTTGAAGCACCAGAAGATTTTCGAATAAGGTTTGCGGTGCAGACATTTATTAATGGCACCGGAGATGGTGAACTTCAGCAAGTGTTACGAATGGCAAGACACCGAAATAGCTCAGAAGCTCTTGTTCACGCCCTAGAGTTTGAAGCGCCCAAGTCAGCGTCCTGCTACATTAATGGGTTTATGCCATCACATTGTAGTCAGAAGATCCCTGTATCACATTGCCGTTACGATAGGTGCAGTAAAACAATGTTGTCGGACAAAGAGTTCAGAAGTTCAAGAGCACCACAACTATTTGAACGATGGGAAAAAGACAGAAGACCAAAGTGTTACAAATGTAGAAAACGTGATCATCTACAGGTAGACTGTTGGAAGAAGCAAATACCGAGAGAAGAGAGTGATCGTACCAATTGGAGAAGTAAAGCCCCAGAAAAGCACACAGTTTCCACGTTACATAAGACCAGTGGAAACTTGATCGTTAATGGTTTTGCGGAAGGTAAACCAACATCATTTACAGTTGACATGGACGCAACAGTGTACATTGTGCGCCCCGACTTAGTAAGCAACCGCCAGTCTCAAATTAGCTCTTGTATAATAAAGACTGTGACTGGAAGCCCCGTCAATGTGTTAGGAAAGATAGACGTACGTGTACGCCTGGGTCTTCTCGAGTTTAGCCACCAAATGCTTGTTGCAGACATTGTTGATGAAGTGAGTTTTGGTACGGACATTATGAATGCCTACGGATTTGTTGTAGCTTAAGAGAGAACGTCCTGAAGATTGGCCAGGAGAAGATAAATGACATGGCTAAAATGACAGGGTCTGCCAACCATTCGATTAATAAGCAAGTGGCATTGGCTGAAGAAGAAGTCAACAAGTCTGGTCAAGAGGAACCTTTCCTATTGCAAGCGGAAATTGAAGAAGAACGAGCAGAAGAAGTACAAATGTTTAAAACGACAAAAGAAGTTAATGGTAAGCCAACTATGGGTGTCAAGGAAAACCCCTTGTTTGTTCCTGAGTTAATAGAACCGCCCGGGGTAAAAGTTGGTGAAGATGAAGTTACGCAAGAGGTTGTTGACGAGAACCAATCGGACTTGGACCAGCTAATGGCGTATAGCTCATCAGTACATGACGCAACGGGAGTGATTCCCGCAAAACTAGTGGTTGAGAAGAAGACTCATATTCCTGGGAACCTGATGTTCGGGTCACACGAGACTGAATTCGAAGAACCGGAGAATTATCTTTCGCAAGTAGACCAGCTATGTAGATCGCTTGGCCGAGTATTAGTTCAGAGATGGTTTGCCAGTTCGGGCGAACAGGTTTGAGGAGGGGGCAGTGTTACAACATTACAGAACAATCTACGTGTTCCTCGAATGTCCCAGTGGAACCGGCTGTACTGTTGTGTGCGTACTTGATTCTCAACATGCGTTAGCGAGGTTGTTCTGGACTCATCGGTCCGCGCCTGCTGTGTGCAAGGCCGCAACCTATTACGTTCTGGTGTCTTCTAGTAGCATTCTTGATGCGCAGTATGGAATAATCTGGTATTTCGGCGGGGTATAAATACAAGTACTCAGCGATGCTTAGTTCAGTTTCAGTTCCGATTTCTTTGAGTGCGGTTCGTAGTATTGTGGCGAAGTGTTATGTGTTTTATATTTGTACCGGACAATTGTAATACAATTGTGTTTTATATTAGTAGACATTTTTATTGCTAGTGAACAATTTTTATTTGATTTGTTGTAAGAGACTATCTTGTTGATTACAAACTGTTTAATTGTGATAATTAAAGCTGGTGATTAGTGACGTAATTGGTGTCTTGTATTTTGTTTTCCACTGTACCATACGACGATCAATTAGACTGTTGTAACAATAGTACGCGTATATAACCTTTTCAGTGGATACAACTTTTAAAACACATTACAAACAAGTAGCCTATACTGCAATACAAAATACCATATAATTACAGTATAATTATGTTCATGAAAACACAATTTAAATGAGAATATATGCCAGCTTGTCATAGTTTTTATGTTTTATTATTTTTATATTCACCTGGTATACTCTTTATTTCTTTCAAGATTGACTGTACACAATACAGTTCTAACACGCAAGTTCTATATTGCAGATGGAATAGCTCAGTATACCATAAATTTGTATGCGTGGGATTCGACTTGTAAAGAGCGATGAGGTGGAACCCATGACAGGATCATCCACCAGATTTAATTACCATTAATTTTCAGGCTATAATAATTGCTGGTAAAACAGTCTAAAGGAAGGATATAAAATAAAATAATACAAAGCTCTCAAACTCAGACAACATTGTCAGTGGTGGCTCCTAGAAGTGGGCCGATATACCTATAACAGGTATTTTGGAACGATATTTTTGTGAAACGGATATAACAGTAACTGAAAAGTTAAAATACCTGTTCCGATTCAACGATAACTGAAAACTGAAAAGTCGAAATATCCGTTCCGATTACTGGCGGTTCCGAGTCCCGGGATCCCCCTACACAACTAACGAATAAACAAGTAAACGAATACTAGGCCTACAAGTACACGAGTACGAAGTCACAGTTATTGGTGCTGAATACTTTATTCATTCCGCGCATGTGCCGATTGCCATACAAGTACGAAACGAAGCAAAACAGCGACGTTCAGAATATCTCTATGCCAAAGAGACAAGGCTGTTTTTAATAAATGAAAAAAAATCATACTGATGTTACATTTATTCTCGTGTGTTATGCAGATATATAATACAGATTATATATTATACTAGTCACCAACTTGGTAAATTCTGAAAAGCGAATTTTATATTGTGTTATAACCTACAAAGTGGCTGATATGCCATATAGAACTTTTTATTAATGTGATTTCGGAGTTGATTTTAACTTCTCACGTAAATTTTTTTGACATTCTTTGTTGTGCTATTACGTGCACTCTAAATTTCATTGCCCGAGATTCGCAACTGATTTGTCTAACCAAAATGGAATCAATACCTAATTGAATATTAAATCTATGACAGTTTATAATTATTACTATTGATGGTACTTTCTCTTGTGAACTTACTTTGTTGTATCTCACATACGACGTTTCGGAGTGTTGTTCTCCTTCTTCAGTGAGGTTTGTATACTGAATGTGCCAAGTTGTCGGTAATTTGTAACAGTTTTTAGTTAACAGGATGTGTGTTAAAAACCATTAAAAATTGCCGACAACTTGGCACATTCAGTATACAAACCTCACTGAAGAAGGAGAACAACACTCCGAAACGTCGTATGAGAGATACAACAAAGTAAGTTCACAAGAGAAAGTGCCATCAATAGTAATAATTATAAAGTGCTGTGAACAAAGTAGTGATGAACATTCAAAATAGTACTATGACAGTTTGTTTACTCCTAGTGAAATTTTAAATTAGTATTTCCAAAAGGAGATAGGCCTATAGATTCTCTTGTTTCTTATTTTCTTTTAAACAGTAACAGTTTAATAAAGTCACAGTGTAAAGTAACACTGTTAATACTTTTAGTTACAACTTATTTCTTATAACAAATTATATAATACAGGTATAACTTATGTATAATACGTAATAGGTATTAGTATGTGTTATTTTTTTTGAACGGTTTCGTTCATACCTGTTATTTTCAAATACTAGTTTACCACCTCTAGTCCCTCCAGAGTCCAGAAAAGCACTTGGAAAAAGGGCATTTTGAGATAATGACAGAAATGTGGGAAGAATGAAATGTATCTTTTTAAATATCTTCTTTAAAAAATCTATTTCTTTGGAATACACCTTTTTTTACTTTTTTTAAAAGTATTTATTTACAAAAAGTATTAAATAAATCTGAGTTTGCCAGATTAGAATAAAGATGTTCACCACCTTTCTGAACTTTATAACTTCTCTTTATGCTTTGAATTCCTTTTGCCCATCAGGATTTCATATTAAATACAATAGAACCTCGATAATTTGTCACAAACTAATTCATTTTTCTCTCTAATTCATCATCCACTCAAGCTATTTCCCTATCTTTTTCCTCAGTAAGAAGTGAATATTGTTGCCTCTGACAATGAGTGCTAATATCAAAGCAAATCTTATCTCCCTTGTAGTTGCGATCTTGGTATATTTCTCTGTGTTGCTTAAATATACACAGGAGTAGACACATAAAACTGCTTAGACATCAAAACTGCTTTAGAATCAAGATGTGTCCATACAGAATTAATGTGTTTCTGTCACTTTTCTACGCAAACTGACTACACATTGAGCCAGCACTCAAACGCTTCTGAACACTAATGTTTTGGCTGCAGTATAACACATATACCCTGTAATCGTGGCCAGAGTTGTAATAACTGACAACTGATTCCAAGATTGGTATTTCACACTTAAATATAGCGCACAAGAATGCAAAACTTTGCATTGATGTATTGTGTACATTACTGGTCACCTTTCATAAAGCTGCTGACACTGACTTTTATGTCATGTCTACTCTACAAAAGCCTCAACTTACCAAAATAAAATATGAAATTTTCGAGCATTTCCAGAAAAGTGAAAGCAGAACTAAACTGTCAGAAATGTATGGTGTTTCACATACCGAATTGATGGGTTTATGTGCAAAGCTAAGATGCAGAAACGAATGTGTTGAAAATGAAAAGCTCAACAACAGATATTCTAAAAGTTGTGTTTTTATGGTTCATTCAGCAGCATTCTCAAGGAAGTCCAATAAGTGGTTCAATTATCACTGGAAAAACCTGTTCAAATCAATCAAAAACTTAATAGTGACTCAGATTTTAAAGCAAGTCAGGGTTGGCTCCATAGGTTCAAGGAGAGGCATGGTATTAGATAACTACAAATCGAAGGGGAGAAACTCAGTGCAAACAGTGAAATAGTGTTGCAATATCCAGGGGCGGATTTACGCACAGGCAGAGTAGGCACTTGCCTGGGGTGGCAAATTTTGGGGAGCGGCAAAATTTGAGTTAAGAAATATTTTTAGATTCAAACAAATTTATAAGTATAAAAGCCAGTTCAATTAAGCACACACAAATATAAAAATTATCTCCACTTAATTTTTACCTATAACGCAGTTATCGTTTTTCACCCAAAAGTAATACGGGCGAATGTTTGTTTTCAACCGTTGAAATATTTGGCGTTGACTGTACTTCTGCGGAACGCGTGAATCATCCGTCTGTCAACAAACCTTCTGTACTGACATGCGTCTGTGTATGGCCATAGGTGTTGCGGAGCCTGTAATCTGGCGGCATGGTGGGGCGATGACCGAGCCGCGAATCTGGCATAGTGGGGAGCTTAGCTGATTATGGAACGAATTTTAACGAATGTTTCGTATTGCACTGTCCATACACGAACACACAAACTCATAAAAGCAAGAGTTACAGTGCATGCACTGTAAATGACATGATTTGCAGTGTTTAATCCGTTTAACAGTATAAAATTCTGTTTGTGTGGATGACACGACCTGCCACTTGTCATCTAAAGTTGTCAAAACTTTCTCTGCGTCCAACAACATACTAGCTTTGTGACGATTTCTTAATACTTGCAATTTTTTCACAAGTTTTCCTTTTTCCATTTTAATTATCAGATCAAAAATTTTATCTCTGAGCAAATGTAATATGGCACAGATTGTTTTATCCAGTCTTTTAATCCGTTTTCCTTTTAGATAACAATATTTTAATATTTTAAAAAATTTTCTATTGACATGTTAGTGTTTATGCCTAAATGAATCCGATAACAGTAAGCCCATGATCTGTACTGTTTCTTATTAATATGTTGTTTTATAAAATATTCATAAAATGAATGTGTTTCTTCATCATTAAACAGTCTTTTTAAAACTTCATGGAGCATTTAAAAAAATTAGTGTTCCTAGTGTAACGGGACAGAATGGGAAGATGAATTTTATTGTAATTGTAAATGCAACACACAAGGTTTACCCACACAGGGCCTCAGTTTAGAACAATAAACATTCCTTGTCGGGGTACCAAGTCGCACATTTTGTCAGTACGGCCTGCAATAAGCACAGTTTTCCAGGTGATCAGGAATGTGAATGAGTGCGCACCTGCTTGCCCAACCATAGTTTTTGTCACGAACTTTTTGCGAGCCCCAAAACGCAGAATAATGATACACAGACTCGCACCACAAGTGATACCACGTGACAACTAATTGTTGTGTCACGTGATTCCGTTTAGCGAATCACAGCGCAAGTTGATGAACATGTAGAAGAAGTGGCCTTTTTAGACGCCGGGGCTGGCGTCATTAGTCGTCTAACCGCCACGGCCGCGGCCGGTTGAATATACTAGGCTCGCGAGCCGAAAAAATCTTTTAACCTGTAGAAATGTGAAATAACTAAAATGAAACAGTGCAGAGTGTAACGTTTGATGCAGTGAACCGAGTTAATCAAGAGAAATTTTTAAAATTCAAATAGTGCAACGATTTTCGGACAAATAGTAGTGCAGCACGTGGGCAGCAGTGACGCCGTTAAAAAACTTAAATGTAGCCCATCAAATCAATTATATAAATTTTAATATAAAGAGCTCTATATTATGGGGGAATAATTTAAATACTGTATGAGAGTGTGAGTGAGCAAGATGCTGGGTTGTCTTTATATAATATAATTAAATTTTACGTTAAGGTTTGAAATAGATATATACCATGTTAAAGTAGCCTAAATGTTTTTGTAATATTTGAAGAAAAGTAATTGAGATAAACCGTAGTAGTTTTGAGAAGAAAATGAATATCAAATAAATTTAAAAGAAGAGTAAAATAAATGCTGAAATTGAATAATAAACAGAGATTATTAATATAGACAATGAGCGTAGTTATTGAAATACGTAACCCTCAATCACGTTTATAGTTCACAGTTCGTGTGCCGAATCCTGGGCTAATCAAGGTAAGTTTGTTTTATATAATAATTAATAAATGTAATAAAGGTGAGTAACATCTCAATGGCGCCTCGAACAGTGACTGTTTATAAAATAATGTATATAAAGCACACCTACGAGTGAATATAAGCGTGATTTGGGAGTACGTATAAATTACGTACAGGTTATGATGTGCATACTAAAGTTACGTAACACTTATAATATTAATGAATAATAAGTACATGTAAGATTAAATTTTTTTAAGATTAAAAAATCATAAAAAATATAAAAAATGGACATTAACGAGATTGAAGTCGAAATGAGTAAATCAGCTATCATGAGCGGCCTTGAAGTCTATTCGACTCCAAATGTGGGTCAAGACAATAAGATAAACGAATGTAATATTACAAATGAAGTAAATGTCACGAATGATTCGGGAATTCAATTAACCCCGAAGTTAGATAGTAAAAATAAGAAACCAAATGAAAATATAAGTAGTGAGACGGGAACAAAATCTACTCCTGTAGTTACTAAAGTAAAAGAACTGTCACTGGATGATATATATAATTTCATGAGAACAATGTCCGATAACCTGAGTAGTAATATTAACTTAAAATTTTACGTTCAAAATAATAATTTTAATGCCAAATTTGATGAACAGAAGGGTAGTTTTGACGCTAGATTTGATGAACAGAATGATAAGATTAAGAATAATTTTAGTGAAAAGTTGAATGAGATCGGAGATGAGATAAAACAACAAAATTTTAGTTTTAATTAGCAAGTGAATGAAATTAATACACGTTGTGATGGTATGAGAGAGCAGATATTAGAATCGATAAGTAATAAGTGCAAGGAGAAAATTAACGAAATGAATAAAAGGTTAGACAGTAAATTAAATCAGATAATGAATAAGAAGGCAGGTGATAGTGGTAGTAATATGACGAAAAATAGGGAAGAAATAATTAACTAGGTAAGTGGTAATTACGGTAGTGAGTTTAATATTGAGGTAAAAAATGAGAATAACAATGATATAATTGAAAATGTGATGCTAGAGAGTAAGGTGGTTAATGTTGAGAGTGATAATGAAGATTGTGGTGAGGTAGAGTTGTTAGCGAGTGCTGATGAGGTTGTAAGAGAGTGTGAAGAGAGGTTAGGTGGGCAAAGGGCAGATTTTCCCCAAGTATATGGTGAAACAGAGTTTTCACTAGTGTTTAATGAGGACAGAGTTTCCTCCAGAAGTTATGTGGAAGACGAGGTGTCTTCAAATAGTCCCTTAATTTTTTGTAGTGTTCTTGGAAGAGCCAAGAAGTATAGTAAGTTTGTGGTGCCCTTTGCACGTAGTGAAGTAGTTCAGGGGGGTTGTGACAGGTGTTACGATGATGGGAGATATTTTGAGAGAGAGTTGTGTGTAGATGGGGAGATAGAATTATTTCAGTTAAAGAGAAATTATAAAGAGTTGATAGAGAAGTTAGAATTGGAGAAAATAGACGATATGAAATGCTTACCTTGTGAAATAGATATTGAAGATTATTTTGATGATACCGTTGTAGATGATAAACACTTACCTTATGATGTGAGGGATATAGTAGAAGAATATGATAAAATAACTTACCTTATGTTAACCAAAAATACTGACGGAGACAGAACGAAAATTACCAAGGTAGATGGGTTTAATTCATAAAATGGGAGACAACAATGTCAAAGACTATGCGGATATAATTAATGATAATGGTCATAATAATAATTATAATGTAAAGAGTGTAGTTAAAGATGATAATTGTTATATAAAAATAAGACTAATTTACGACGATGGGGGTTAAATAAATAATAAGTGAATGAACATTTTATTATTTTAGTTCATGGTAATGACTTGGCTAGATTAGGTAATGAGGTGTGGTAACCAGAAGAATAATGACAAAGAATTGTAAATAAATTTATAGTGAAATTAATTGTGTTTGTGTTGTAAAATGTATTGTATGTAAACAATGTGTGTATGTAGTAGAAATTGATTTAATAATAATAATAATATTTTAGCAGACTAAATAAATAATGAGAGTTTGTAATAAATGAATTGTAATTGTTTTGGAAGAAGGTAATTAAAATAACTTGTGTTTTAAATAATTGATTGAATTAAATAATTTGAGATGAATTAATTGATTAATTTAAAATGTTGTATAAAGAGATTTTGATAATTAATTTAAATGATTTTATATGATTTAAACTTGATAATAAATAGTAAATGAATAAATGTAAAATGTGTTAAGTTGTGGAGTCATATGATTGTTATGTTTCAGAAAGTACATATGGTTGTACGTGATATTTGGGGTAATGAATGTTTATAATTTTGTGCCTATGACAGGAATCATGTGTTTATTCAATTGAGTGATATAATGTAAGTATGAAGTATATAAGACAATTTAAATAAAGTAAAATGTTTAATGTTTGAATAATAAATTTTAAATGAGTTGCAAAGGGTTAAATTAAAGGATGAAATTAATTTGAGGTAGTTATAAGTTTTCTAGTGTAGTTTCATGATTAACTTAGTGTAAAATGTTGTAAAAGGTAGAGTTTGAGTGATAGTAATTATTTCAATAAGGCTTTTGAATCAGTCAGAATCAACTTTAATGGGTGTTAGACAAAATAAGAATTTTGGAATACAAGTAATATGGAAAAGGGGTAATAGTAGGGACACTGTAGCGATAGTGCATGTATGTAGAGAAAATGAGAGTAATGTAATTGGGGAATAAATAGATGATGGTGAAGTTTTGTAAAGAGGGTGGTGTGGTAAGGAGTCCTCAACGAAAGGCGTTGTGGCGGGAGGTGAACCGTTTTAAATGAGCGTTGGCGGAGTTACCTGGGAGAGGCTAGGAACTAATAAGGGAATGAGTATAAGGGAGGGAACACACATCCTAAGTACGAAGAGGGTATCAGGATTTTATTATAAGAGGAGGATGATTTAAGTTGAGTTAGAGAAGTTAATGGAGGTAAATATTTTTGAGAGATTGGTGTCACCCTATGGTTAAACTTTGTACTTATGTAAACTTTGTACTGTAGAAATCCGCATTGCGGTCCGTGCAGTTACGTCATTTCTCAACACGCGATCTGCTACCGGCTTGCTCCAAGCTAGCAGCAGTCAAAATTAATTAGTTCCTTGCAAGACTCCGAGCGGGCACCTCGCTCAGTTCGCCAGCCGCGGCTACATAAAGTTTTCAACATTTCATAATTTTAGCATAATCATCATGCGATAATTTACTTAGGCGATCTCGGCTTTTACATACTATTATGGGTTTTCAATATTTAATTCTGTCTAATTCTCCGGCATTTATGCCGCGCTAAAACTGCACGCGCCAGCAACTATGTCTTATTAATTTTCAATAAACTATTAGCTCAAGAACATATACAGTCCACGTTATTATTTCACTAATTTACCAGCACCTCAACTAGCGTTCTAAGACCAACTTAAGATCTCATCGAGAGCGTCTAAGACGCAACACCCTATGTAAACCTGTTAGTGATTGTTAGAAGGAAGAAGGGGGTAAGGTTATATTTACATGCCCATTCGATAAATTAGATCATTGTGGATAACTGAGAATCATCCAAACCAATTGATGATGAAAATGATTAATAGAAATTCATAATTGAAAGGTAATAATAAAATGTAACAAGATAAAGAGTTAATAGAATTTGAAACTCAACCTAAAATTGAAATGTTTATTTTAATGGAAGTAGGGAGAGTAAATTCTTTTTATTAAATGGTCAATTAAATTGTAATTAAAGATTTAATCGTTAGTTGGTGCTAGATTGTGTAAGTAAGAATAGATTAGTCTAGGTGAACAAGTAAATATTTTGTTGTACTCACTATTTTATGTTAATGAAAGTCAAAGTAGGGAAAGTTAAGAAAGAAAATGTATGGTGTTAGAACACATAGTCAAGGCTATGAACCTCATGTAATGAGAATTATAAATGGTAAATTTGAATATATCACACATATAGATATTTTACTTGTGATTCCCCAACTTTCGGGCGGTCACGGAATCACCGAACCCTGACCGTGGATTTGGATTATTGGTAGCAAGTGTGGTTAGGCAGATTGTATCCTCGCCATACTTGTTATCATTTTCAAAATTTGTGAATTTAAAAATTAACTGGGGGGTAAATTTAGGGGAATCACCAAACTATGGAACAGCGGCTATCATCATAGGGGGTGATAGTGCCGTGTTAAGGGTGTGTAAATAATATTTAGTAGGATTACTGGTGTCCTCGGACATCAGTAATGCCGAATTTTTTATAACGCTGAACCAAGAACGGTATAGGCAGCGTCTATATCCTATATATATAAACTTCAGTTCTTGGGGATGCAAATGGGCGCTACAGTCCACCATCAGGAAACAATAGTGTGTGTGTGTGTGGAAAAGGAGCTGGCCGTTACAAGCCAGGGGCACAGATAACGCATCTGTGCATAAGGCAAACGCTCGATCCGGTTTATCCGGCGGGTGGTTACCTAATTGTAACTGGGAAAAAGGGGGGAATTAAGAAAATGATGTAGTAGGAGGAGTAACTGAGCAATCAGTGAGAAGGTAACGACCACTGTAAACAGAGGGACATTCAATTTCACTTACTCTAAAGAGAGAGTTGGTGGTTGGTGACCCAGTTCCTGTTCAGTAACAGTTACTATAACTATGAGTCAATGATTAGTGATGTATTTCACTTATGAGAACAAACGATTTTAAGTGCTAGGTTCAATTGTAATGATTTTAATCTACAAGAACATTTATGATTGTAACTATATAATTTTGTGTATTTGTGTTAGTTGTATGCAGTGTGTCTAGAGAAAGGTCATTCACCTGTTAGTAAGACATCAGCTGATGACTGGTATAAACTGTTTAATGGTCAATGTAACCAATTCATATGCTCTTTTAATAATCAATGTAAGTTTAATTTATATTTTATTTTATAATTTTCTTTGTATTGTCAGAATATATGTTTAATAAAACATTATTACATTTTATTACATTACTATTTAATTATGAAAAAAAAATTTTTTATTTTGTTTTAAGTACAGATTGTGTTGTGTTTTTATGTTCAGGATATATTGCTGATTATGTGTATTTCTAATGTATTAACTAATTTATATTGCTCATATTATATGTGTTGTAAACAAATGTAGTGATGAGGGAAGAGTTGTAAATTCATTTAAAGGATTTTGGAATTAAAAAAAAATTATGATTAAATTAATTAATTGAAAGAGATGATCAAATTAATTTTAATATGAATCTTTGGCAAGGGACTTAGATCTATTTCCCTAGGTGAACAAAATTTAAATGATTTAATTTGATTTGTTTGATTTATTTTTTGATTTGAAACTGTAACGTCAAGCCAATAAAAGTTGAGAAATGCGAATGAAGTTTGTAGAGAAGCCAATATAAAATGTTTGTGAATTTTACATTAATAATTAATATGTGGAGATAGTATGGAATTAAATAATGAATATGTGTATGCACCCAGTACTTGCTAAAGGCAACCCAGTATGTATGTAAGGGGAGATATAGCGGTTGAGGATCTGGTATGGTATAAGGCTAGTTGTTGATCTATTTGGAATGTTACAAGGCTAGGGGTACTATGGTGAGTACCGGTCCGACTTTACGGTGTTGGGATCTCGAACAGAGAAGTCCAGTAATGTTGTTCAGGTGCAGCCCTAGTCGCCGAGCTAGGGGGGCAGTTTACCCATGATGTGTTAAAGAATTAAAGGGGGGGTTGTTGGCACCATATCCTCACTGATCCTCTTAGGGTTTAGCAATGAGAGTTTTTCTGTTTCGGCAGAAAACCTCTCATTGGGGGGAGTACTGTAACGGGACAAAATGGGAAGATGAATTTTATTGTAATTGTAAATGCAACACACAAGATTTACCCACACAGGGCCTCAGTTTAGAACAATAAACATTCCTTGTCGGGGCACCAAGTCGCACATTTTGTCAGTACGGCCTGCAATAAGCACAGTTTTCCAGGTGATCAGGAATGTGAATGAGTGCGCACCTGCTTGCCCAACCACAGTTTTTGTCACGAACTTTTTGCGAGCCCCAAAACGCAGAATAATGATACACAGACTCGCATCACAAGTGATACCACGTGACAACTAATTGTTATGTCACGTGATTCCGTTTAGCGAATCACAGCGCAAGTTGATGAACATGTAGAAGAAGTGGCCTTTTTAGACGCCGGGGCTGGCGTCATTAGTCGTCTAACCGCCACGGCCGCGGTCGGTTGAATATAATAGGCTCGCGAGCCGAAAAAATCTTTTAACCTGTAGAAATGTGAAATAACTAAAATGAAACAGTGCAGAGTGTAACGTTTGATGCAGTGAACCGAGTTAATCAAGAGAAATTTTTAAAATTCAAATAGTGCAACGATTTTCGGACAAATAGTAGTGCAGCACGTGGGCAGCAGTGACGCCGTTAAAAAACTTAAATGTAGCCCATCAAATCAATTATATAAATTTTAATATAAAGAGCTCTATATTATGGGGGAATAATTTAAATACTGTATGAGAGTGTGAGTGAGCAAGATGCTGGGTTGTCTTTATATAATATAATTAAATTTTACGTTAAGGTTTGAAATAGATATATACCATGTTAAAGTAGCCTAAATGTTTTTGTAATATTTGAAGAAAAGTAATTGAGATAAACCGTAGTAGTTTTGAGAAGAAAATAATATCAAATAAATTTAAAAGAAGAGTAAAATAAATGCTGAAATTGAATAATAAACAGAGATGATTAATATAGACAATGAGCGTAGTTATTGAAATACGTAACCCTCAATCACGTTTATAGTTCACAGTTCGTATGCCGAATCCTGGGCTAATCAAGGTACTGTAAGTTTGTTTTATATAATAATTAATAAATGTGATAAAGGTGAGTAACATCTCACTAGTCAGTAGTGATAGGCCTATATATTTATAATCAGAGGACAACAAAATCCAGGAATTCAAATTACATTAAGGTACTACATGATATTGAAATTTTTATTATTAAATAGAATAATATAATAAATGATAAAATATGATTACGTTAAGGTAATATTTATTATTAAGGAAAATCTCATTACAAGAAAAATCGCTGCATGTGCCGATCAACTAAATTTCTTATGAAACCGCCAATATCTCGAAAACGAAAAAGCCGATTTTATTGAAACAAAAGCAAATTAAAATTTGGAATTTTCTATAATTTTCACTCGTTGACACCATATAGCTATCTCTCATAAAACGAAAGTTTGTCGCATGCCGAAAATTTCACTACATGAAAATTAAAAAAGAAACTTCATGACGTGGAACCGTCTGAAGACTCTGTTTTTGAACATTGTTAAAACTATCGGTTAAAATTTATGCCTAAAACCATCTTCAAACTTCAAGGAACACGATGGTGAAAGAATTTTAAAAATCAGATCAGCTGTTACTGAAGTTATGTCGAGCAATGAAACACATCGCATTCTCTCGCGCTCTCCGCCCCACCATGTGGCTCGGTTATCGCCCCACCATGCCGCCAGATTACAGGCTCCGCAACACCTGTCATACACAGACGCAAGTTCTGTACTGTGCCTATTTTTATCTCAGTTAGTTGTTCTCTTGTCGACAAGGTGAGCGGTTTATGCTTATATGTTGCGTGTTGTAATGATACACTGAACTCGGAGCGTTCGCTTGTCGCTTGTCGTAATTTTGCCACTCGGCTATCGCGATTAGTGAAGTTATTCTTATTCTATTCAGTACAGGGTTTTATAGTTGCATTGTGGACTCTTCAACATGAATTATAAAAAGCATTTATTAACGTGTTTAAATATTTTAACATTTAGGAATAAAAAAAAAAAACTTTACTTTACAAATTAAAATTGATTTCTTTGCCTGTGCGACATTGTGTAAATAGGCCTATATTTTTCTATTGTATTTTAAGAAAATGGCAGATGGAAGAAAACGTTTAAGTGGCATACAATATAAGAAATTAAGAAAAGAAAAGGAAGCTAGAGAGGACTTTGTTTTAAGTAAAACCTTAAAAATCGATAGTTTTATAATACTTAGTCAAAAACGCATGCAAATGAACAGTACAAGAACCAAAGCTTGTCAAATGAAAAAGAAAGTAAAAACAATGTTAAGGAACTTCCTAGTGATAGTGATACGGAGAGTAGCAGTGACAGTAGTGACAGTGAGACCCAAGAAACTGTTCATAATGTGAACCAGGAGACTTTTTTATCCAAGGGGGAGACTGCTGTAGATCCAGTCGACGTCAAGATAACTACTGCTACTTCATCTTCAACTTCAAATAAGGTAGGAGAATTAGAATTTCTTAACTGCGATCCTGTTAATTGTCAGTGAACGAGAGAACTCGTTATTATGTGGCAAAATTTGGTTTTTGCCAAAATACTAATGCAGATTTTAAAAAATCAATGAGGCAGTATAATGACGGTACAGTCAGGTGGGGGAGATTGGCCTAAAATGACACACTGGGGTAAAATGACATAGCAGTAGTTTCTAGAAAGGTCCTTGTATGAGCACAGTGAAAACAATATTTTCATTCCCAGCAGTTGGCAGCAGCACTGCTCAGTTGATCTCAGTGTGCTGGCTGCATTAGTTTTCTAGCCGTGAGTGTTGTCTGGAAATTTCAGTCAAAAAGTTTTTTTAAACTAATCAGTAATTATTTTTTGTAAATTACACGACTGTTGTTGAGGAGCAATGACTACGTCCACAAGATAAGGTAAGCTTTTACTGTTATTATGAACTATATTTAAAATTTCGTATTAATCTAATAACCTAGCATTGAGGTTATATTTTTGTTGTTGTCATTCAGGGTAAAATGACACATGTAGGCCTACAGTCAGGGCAAAATAGCATACTATGTCGTTTTACCCTGACGTATGTCATTTTATCCATACAGTAAAGTACTTTTGAATCTCATGTAAAAGTTTTATTATTAATTACTCACATTTGGAAATAAATGTTATTTATTATGCAGACTAAATAAATAACAGAATTTTGAAATATTATTAAATTAGTATCAATTAGAATAATTTTTGATAGGCAGATTATTATTACTTGAGTGAAAAAGTTTAGGTAAAGTTAAAAGTTAAATACTACCTTTACTTCTAAAATTCAAAGATTTTACTTTGTAAGCAATTTTTGTGAATGTATATGTCATTTTCTACAAATTGTAGGCTACAAGTTACATGTCTGTACATGCGTGTTGGTATTAGTATGTGTGTGTGTGTGTTTAGAATTAGTAAAAAAGTTATGTTAATTTTTAGTGTACAGCTCAGTAAACAAATTATATTTTGTTGAGCTGAGCTCCGTAAATAGTAGGCCTATATATTTTTATTTACTTTTAGACAAATAAGGGTGATTTATTTTCAGATGGTGTCCAAGTATAAATGCAAAACAACAAGGCAGTCATGGAATGAAGATTCTATGATGAGGGCAATCGAAGCAGTAAAAAAGAAAGAAATGGGGTGGTTGCAAGCATCAAAAATATTTGGAGTGCCCCAGGCTACACTAAGAAGACGAGCTGAAGGAGGTAAAAATAAATTATTTCGTGGTTGTGAAAAGGGCTTAGGCCGCTTCCAAACGACATTCATTTCTGAAACAGAAAAGGAGCTTTTGTCCCATCTACAACTTCTTGAGTCACGTGGATTTGGATTAACTCCTACAGATGTCCGCACACTTGCATATCAGTTAGCAGAGAAGAATGGTCTGCAGCATTGTTTTAATAATGAAACCCAAAAAGCAGGATGGGACTGGCTAGCTGGATTTTGCAAACGAAATCCAGGCATTTCATTGAGGAAGCCTGAAGGAACATGTTTCGCTCGCGTCTCTGGCTTTAACAAAGAAGCTGTCATGACATTTTTCAATACTTTTGAAAAAGTGCTTGCAGAAATTAACATTCCACCCAACAGAATTTATAACATGGACGAGTCTGCCTTAACGACAGTTCATGATCCACCAAAAGTGTTTGCCAAAACCGGTAAAAAACAAGTTGGGACCATTACCAGTGGTGAAAGAGGATCTCACGTGACAGTTGTTTGTGCAGTGAGTGCAACGGGTCATTATATTTCCCCAGTCTTCATTTTAGCCAGAAAAAATTTAAAGCACGAGTTATTGGATGGTGCACCTGTGGGTTCCATTGGATTAGTGCAAGAAAAAGGTTGGATGACGGGTGAACTTTTCGAAAAGGTGCTTAAACATTTTGTCAATCATGTGAAGCCATCAGTAGATGACAAGATACTTTTGATAATTGATGGCCATACTAGCCATAAACAGTTACCAGTGCTGGAGTATGCCAAAGAAAATGGAATTGTGTTAGTGTGCCTGCCCCCACACTGTACACACCATATGCAGCCACTGGATGTGTTTTTATGGGCCACTGAAAACTTACTATAATCAAGAAGTCCACAAGTGGCTGAGAAACCACCCAGGTAGAGTCGTGACTCAGTACCAGATATGCTCTCTCTTCACTGGGGCATACGGTAAAGCAGCAACCATTCATATCGCTCAAAGTAGTTTTCAGAATACGGGACTCTACCCATTCAATCGAGACATTTTTCCACAACATCTTTTTGTTCCGAGTGAAACAGCACAAGATGACGTTGTGACATCTGTGCAAGCCCCAGTCAACGATGATTTTCAGCATTCTACAAAATCATCGTCCGATAATGGAAGTTTGAAGCCTGGTCAAGATAGTGAAAACATCGTCTCAGGTGCATCCGGTGAGTCTAGTCCGGGACCATCAACCAGTGGCAACACAGCAAAAGTGTCAATTGAAAGCGTCTCACCAGTGCCTGTAGCTTCTTCCACAGCGAAAAGGTGTCGAGGAAGAGAGAATGAAACTGTCCTTACAAGCAGTCCCTATATTAAGGAAAAGAAGGATAAGCATGCAGAAAAAATCAGGAAAAGCCAAAGGTCAGCTAAGAAACGCCTTGCGTTTACCCCAGATGACGCGAATGAAGAGATACTTTTTGGTGACGGTATAGCTGATGATGACTACGACGCAGCATGCATTTACTGCAACGACCTTTTTACACGTTCAAAAGCATTTGAAGTTTGGCTTCAGTGTACTCAGTGCAAAAGATGGGCTCATGCAGAGTGTGCGGGACTCAATAAGCGTGCAAAAATGTTTGTGTGTGAAATATGTAAGCCTTAAAAATCTGGGTGACTCTGTAAGTGCCATTTTGAGCTACAGATATTGTCTCAATTTTATTTATAATACTGTAGCAGAGAGATTTTTAATTTTTAAGTCATATATTTAAATTTTTTGAATGTGATTATTTTTTTACATTATTTCTTAGGTTTACAATGCAAAGTAAGCATAAAGTGTGCTGCAGATATACAATAGAAAATTTAGTTAATGTAGTAATTTTATTTTATTTTCATACATATAAGTATGTTAGTGAAAATTGAATTAAACTCTTAAAATTCATAATTATTATGGCCTATGTCATTTTACCCTTGAGTGAGCCTAAAATGACATAGAAGCAGTATTTTTTTCATTTGTAAATTTTACATATTATTTATTAAATTAAAATTATCAAAAATAAATATGCCAAAGAAAACATACAAAAGTTACTTTTTAGCTATCCTGTATTCTTTCAGAATTTTTTTCCTGGGCAACACAATAACAATTTAAAATGGTATGTCATTTTAGGCCAACCTCCCCTACCTTACAGTAAATATGTTTCAGCACAAGCTTACTAATGGTGAATCATTTCCTCGAAATTGGCTAGTGTTTTCTAAGAGTACTGGATACGTTTTTTGTGGTGTCTGCATTATGTTCTTAAACAAAAACGCTAGTAAAACAAAGTTTTCCGAAGGAGGATTTAATGACTGGAAAAATGCAAGTAGGCCCTACATCACTCTCCGAGCACGAAAACTCAGTTAATCACACTAACTGCCTTAAAATCCTTAACGAACGAAGTCAGTTTAAAGGCAGCATTGATAAGCAGCTTGTAGAACAATTTCAAGCTGAGGTTAATTATTGGAAGAGCGTTCTTCAATGTGTCGTTGTTGTGTTAAAGCGTTAGCATCACGTGGTATTCCATTGCGTGGACACGACGTAAAGTTTGGAGGCAGCAGAAATGGGAATTATATGATGCTGCTTGAAGTTATAACTCAGTTTGACTCTTTTCTAGTGTGTCACATAGCTAAGTATGGCCACCCAGGTAGCGGTAACACACCCTATTTATCTTCAACTATTGCTGAAGAATTTCTATCTATTTTAGCTAATAATCTTACAAACAAAATTGTTTGTGAAGTAAAGCAGGCCAAGTACTTCTCATTAATAGTTGACTCTACACCAGATATCTCACATGTAGACCAACTGGCTATTGTGATAAGGTATGTTAAAGAAAATGGTTCTCCCATTGAATGGTTTTTGACATTCATTCCCAATACTGGCCACAAAGCTGAAGACATGTTTAATGCTATTATCAAAGTCTCTGAGTGCAATGGTTTGGACATTAGTAATTGTCGGGACAATCCTACGACAATGCAAGCAACATGTCTGGAGTGTATTCAGGTCTCCAAGCTCGAATCAAAGAACTGAATTGGCCATGCTGATTTTATCCCATGTTCTGCTCACTCTTTGAACCTCGTCAGAACTAATGCAACTGAATGTTCTAATACAGGTTGCTACTTTCTTCTGTTTTTGCAAGAACTGTACAACTTTTTTAGTTCATCAACTAGTAGGTGGGATTTACTTCAAAGATCAGTTCCTGACAATCACGACCATCCTATTACTCTAAAAGGCCTCAGTTCTACTAGATGGTCTGCACGAGATGACGCCTGCAAAGCTCTGAGAAATAACTGGCAACAAATTTATCAAACTTTGCTGAACATTTTCAAAGGTCCAACACAAAAAGCAGTTACTCGCGCTGAAGCAAGAGGTTTAGCTACAAAAATGGACTCGCTAGAGACTGCTTTTATGGCTGAATTTTGGGGTTTCATACTCCAAAGGCTAAATGACACGAATAAGAAACTGCAATGCATGGACATTGACCTTAAATCAGTAATCCACTTGTATGACTCGTTAATTAAGCTCATGGAATCAACAAGAGATAATTTTGATTACTTTGAAGAAAAAGCCAAAGAACTGTCCCAATTGAAGGTGTATGACGAGAATAAACGCATGACTAAGAGAAAAAGACAACATGACGAACTCTGTGGAAGCGAAGGTGCAGTGTTCACTCCTCGTGAAAACCTGAGGGTGAATGTTTTCATTGTTATCATCGATAACCTGAAAATGCAACTTGAAAAAAGGAGGAATGCATATGCAGAAGTAAACCGAAAATTCCAAGCGTTAACTCAAATTAAAGACTTGAGCAATGAAGACCTAAGGAGGGCACGTGAGAACCTTGTTAGAGAATATCCAAATGATTTAGAAAACGCCTTCTTGGATGAAATTATTCATTTTAAATGCTTTCTGGAAGAAGCTCCACTAGAGGGTTTTAGTAAAGTGAAGAAGAGAAAAAAAATGAAAAGGCAAATGGACAAAACAAGTGGCACTCCAATGCCAGTTGAGCAGGTTGAGCTACAGCCAACAAAGGAGGATAAGCAGTTAACACCTTCGAGTCTTTGCCACCTCATTCGTAAAGATGATCTTCAGATGGTCTAGCCGAACTTAGGTATTGCTCTGAGAATGTTTGTGAGTACAGCTGTCTCCAATTGTTCAGCGGAAAGAGCCTTTTCATGGCTTAGAAGAGTAAAAACATATCTCCGCACAAACATGGGAGAGGATTGCTTAAACTCGCTGGTGGTACTGTCAAAGGTGACATGTTAACGTCAATGGATTTTTCTGAAGTTATTGATGTCTTTGCCCAAACAAAATCTCGAAGAAAACTGTAAATACTTTTGTTATAACTAGATTTTTCCAAGTAATATGTTTTCAGTTTCATTATTTTCATATCAAACATTATTCAGTATTAGTTGCATTATTATTATTTCTGTGCTGTAATCTTTGTATACGATAAAATTAGTTGTTGCATATATAGTTTTGTTATAACTAGATTTTTCCAAGTAATATGATTTCAATTTCATTTGTTTCATATCAAACTAACATTATTCAGTATTTGTTGCATTATTATTATTTCTGTGCTGTAATCTTTGAATACGATAAAATTAGTTGAGTTGCATATATAACTGTACCAGTATTCCAGTATTTTCCATTTGTCATTTAATAAATAATGTTTGTACCCATATTTTGTGATTTTATTTACGTTTCCCTTAATTTCTAACTAAAATTAATTATTTTCTTCTGACAAGTAAATATTTATATTATCAATGTTTATTTATTTTTACATGAAATTTAATTCACCCGACAGTCAAGGGAAACGAGGCAGACAATCAAACTGGGGGGAAAGAGGATGTGAAATCGAAGAGGGGAAGGGAGGGGGAATGAGGGAGGGAGATAGGAGAGGTTGGAGGGGGTGGCATTATCTGCCATGCCTGGGGGCGGTAGTACAGAAAATCTGCCCATGGCAATATCAGGATAAACTAAGTCCATGCATCAGTCTGCTGGGTTGTATAATTGTTTGAGACAGGATTATACTGGAAAGCTCTGCCACATAAATTGCTGGCATCTGATTCAGAATCTTCAGATCCTGGATATAAAGTGAGAAAAGAATATGTTACAGTTATCATTTGGCACAGTGCTATTAGTTTAGGATAATGCTCCCGCTCAACCTTTTGATGTCTTAGGAGCATGTTCATCTGGCATCCAACATATGTTGCTACATACTAATACAACAAGTTTACTACAACCTATGGACCAAAGCATCATAGTGTTTTAAGAGGCAGTACAGAAAGTGTTTTTTTACAAAACTTGGCCCTTTGTGGAATCCATATGGATATCACACAATTTGGAAGTTATACGCTATAAAGCATGCAATATATAATACAGCTGATGTCTGGCAAAGTATTACTGAAAACATTCTAAAATCTGCCTGGAATTACTTAAGGCCATTTGTTTTACAACCAGCATCTACAGAACCACAAGATCTTGGCACCACATTGCCACTGTTAGATCCCTACCAGCAGTAAACAATTTGAATGAAGATGATACCAAGAATTAGAGTAAATTGACGCTCATACATTCATACCCATGTAACCTACAGAAGATAATGAGGATGAAGATGGGCAGTCAATTAAACCTGCATCTGTCTTAACGGGTTCATTCAAGCACTGACTCAGCAATCAAGTGGAACAAATCAAGATGAAGCAGAACTGCCTACAATAATTTCACTATGCCAGATACATAATTTAGCTCTTAAAAAAAAATAAAATAAAAAAAAAATAAAAACAGAAGAAAATTACAGATTTTTTCACAGTTAATAAAGAAAATTATTTTTGCAATTGCAGTACTTATTTGTTTGAGTTTCAAAATTTCCAGCAATACATACGGTATATTCTTGCACAATATTAGAACATTGTTTATGTTGTAATAAATACTTTAATGAGTTTTTGACTTGCTCCCACACTAATTTGTATTTCACTAATTAGTCACCCTTTCTGTTCCACAAGTGATAAATTAATGAGCTTATACTGTATTATGCAGCAGTGTAGCCAAGGGGGGGGGCTATTGGGCTGCAGCCCCCCTTGGAATAATTGTAGTAATAATAATAATAATAACAATAATAATAATAAAAAATATATAGTATAGTACGAAATATAGTGGACTGTATAGTATAATACAAAGTTACTGCACGGTGTCTGATAAAGTGCGGAAAGCAAAATGTGCGTGTTCAAGTGAGAAGTGGGCATCGCGCATCAAGTGGGCTATCTGCGCTCCCCACCACAGAGTACGAAATAACTCTGTGCTGTACACCACACAGTTTATTCGTACTCTGTGCTCCCCACTCCACTCGCCGGAACCATTGCAGGCTGCCATACATAGTGAGTGAGCAAAGTAAGCATGTGGAAAAGTGTTAAAAGTAATTTCATTAGGTCTAGTAAGTGAGCACGTGGAGAAGTGTTAAAAGTAATTTTATTAGGTAAGTGTAAGTTAAATTTAATAATTATGTATATAACAGAATAGACAACGCATTTTAACACAATTATCGCAAACCGCGCCACGCACGTGTAGGCTTGGCTCGTCAATGTGAGACGTTTACACACCGTATACCCATTCGCCATTCGACAAACCTAAAAGATAAAATGCCCTTTTGACTCAAACGCTTTCAATAATACGCGGCGTGTAAACGAAAATACAAACGAGCGGTGCGTTTCCAGTTACGTTTCTTTGTTACGTTTGTTTGCACAGAATATTGAAATCGTGCTGTAATTGAACACGTTGCAAAAGTTGAATCAATTTTTGGAAACATTCGCTTAAACTCTGAAGACGAATTTAAAATTATTTATGATAAAACAGAAAAGCTTATTAGTAATTTATTTAATAACCATATCACCGCACCAAGAATAGCAGGAAAACAAACATATAGAAGCAATATAGATTCAAACTCTCCGGAAATGTTTTACAGAACTACAATATTTATTCCTTTTTTGGATCATGTAATTTTTCAATTAAAATCCAGATTTTTAAATCATCGTAAAATATTAGAATCATTTCAATGTTTGATTCCAACTGGCCAATTTCCTACAACAGAAAACAACGAAAATTTTAAATCCTTGATAAGTTTTTATAAAAACGATATAAACGTTCCAAACGATGAAGTTGCCCTTGGTGAGTATTTATTGTGGTTTGCAAAATATTGTGATTCATCAAATAAACCTTCAAATGCTATGCAATCTATTATTGATTGTAATAAGAATCTGTTTCCAAATATTTTTAATTTATTAAAAATATTTGTTACTTTGCCAGTAGCTACAGTCACTCCTGAGACTGTAAAAAGGCTTTAAAAAGAGACTGTAAAAAGAGACTCATTTTCAACTTTAAAAAGGCTTAAAAATTATTCGAGAAATACGGTAGCGGAAGATCGACTGAATGGTTTAGCTAGTCTAAACATTCATTGGGAAACAAAAGTACAAGAAGAAGAAGTTATAGAAGAAATGAAAACACAGCCTCGATGATTAGCATTATGAATGTTGCAATATTCTGTAAGTTCAAAATATTAAAATACATCTTATAAATCTAATTAATCTGTTTATGTATACTTTATTTAATGTCACTTAAAAATTCTCAGATGGTCTTTATGAAAGTTTTCGGCATCAGTCAGTTCTAGGTTAATCGTTAGAAACTGAAAACCCAATGCGGCATCAGTAACCCCGCAATGATCCCCTTTTGCATAACAGTCTCCCACATAAATAAATGCAGCTCACAGAAAGGTTACAAAAAAAACTGGCCTGTGGACAGAAAAAGTTTCACCAGTCCATTTACTACCTCCCACACTTGATTCTCCTATGGCTGGAATGTCTCAGAGGTGTGTTAATTGCCGATATGGTGCAGAGACAATACGGACCTCCACCAAGACCCAAACTAGTTGCATTTGTCTCTAATCCAGGGAGCATCTGGAGCCTTACCTTGCACACTAGCCAAGAGAAAAGTTTTTAAGTGGTTATCCTTCCTCCACTATTTGTTATGTATATAAATATAATTTAATAATAATAGAATCTTCTGTACATAGATAACAAATGGGTCTGTCACTAAGAGTCCGCCAGAACGAATCCCTTTGGGGTGCCCCCCCCCCCCCAATGAGCGAATATTCATCTTGTCGTGTACGGCTGCCCCTACTTAGCCCCCCCCCCTAGAGAAAATCCTGGCTACGCCTCTGGTATTATGAAACACTGATCTGAACCTTATCTATCAAGTAAGGTTTCCACAGCAAGGTTCTCTATAACATTTACATTTAAATAATATTAAAGCTTCTGTGTGACATAACAGAACACTTACCACAGTACTTATTCAGTGTTCTATATGGTATACATATTAAAATTTGTATAGAACAAAAATACGCATAATAATCCAAATAAACACAGCAATGAGGAAACAGTAGTGGATTCAATGGGTATAGGGATATATGCTCAAAACCCAAAAGTACACTGGATAAAATGACTTCTACACCTAGTTTAATTTTTATATTTTCAATTAGTTAAAAAGTAAAATTTTGGGAAGAAAGAGAGATAACCTGGGCAAACAGTGAGGATCTGTTTTGTATTTAACAGAACATTGCTAATAATCAATACTGATTTATTACCAGTTGATTGTGGGGTAAGACTTTAGAATTATATTAAGTTAATATTTATTTTGGTAACTGAACTTCATATTTATTAAATACATGTAAATTTTATCTCCCAGTGTCTAAATCCCAACAAGTAACGGGTAATTTATAAGTAAGAATTTGCAAGTACTAAGTAATTTCTAGTATGCAAAATACTGATAAAAAACTGATTGAACAAAACTTAACTCTGTAGGAAAAAGAAACCACCATTATCTGTGGAACTAAAATATCTTGGATTTCGTTGTCCATGACGTGTCCGTTACTTAACTAAATACAACTATTTCATTAACGACTCGAAACACAAAGTTTTTTATTAATAAAAACATAAAGTTTTAACTTAAGAATTTTTTACCTTGTATAATCCACTAGGCGATCTTAGTTTTTTACATACAACATGTTTTGGGGACTAAATCCCCATCTTCAGATACAGTAAAAAATTATTATTCCCCTAATACATAGGGGTCGTCGAAATGATTAAAAGGTTTATACATAAAAACACACGCACAAAAATCACTGAATAAATTAACATATAACACAAACACATGAACACGTTAAAAGCGACTCGGTGCACCGGTCGACCTCCGATCGTCAACTCTACCGGTCGACACCGGAGGTCGACCGGTGCACCGAGTCACTTTTAACATGTTCATGTGTTTGTGTTATATGTTAATTTATTCAGTGATTTTTGTGCGTGTGTTTTTATGTATAAACATTTTAATCATTTCGACGACCCCTATGTATTAGGGGAATAATAATTTTTTACTGTACCTGAAGATGGGGATTTAGTCCCCGAAACATGTTGTATGTAAAAAACTAAGATCACCTAGTTGATTATACAAGGTAAAAAATTCTTAAGTTAAGCATAATAGCGATCTGGAGACTACAAAAAATGTATAAAGTTTTACCTTACAACCTGAACCGGTTTTCACTTTTAAAAAAGTGAACCTCTGAAGAAGCTTTTTAAAAGTGAAAACGGTTCAGGTTGCACGGTAAAACTTTGTTTTTACTCATAAAAAACTTTGTCTTCCAAGTCGTTAATGAAATAGTTGTATTTAAAAATATCTATTCAGAGGACACTGAGGAAACACTGATCTCCAAATCGTTACGATAAGACACTTCTATGGCTTTGTTAAAGTTAATAATAGATGCTAGATACAAGGAACTTACCTTATATATAAATTCCTCTAGTATAAGCAGGAAATTCAAATGAGCAGCATCCAGGAAGGAACTTACTGGCAAGTTGGTCATTGTGTAAACTTATGTCAATGTGGTGGTGCTTCCCTATTTTGGCCAGCAGACTTGGAGGGTTCTTTTTTATATAGTTATTCTACAGTTGCATTTAACTTTGTAGATGGTGGTGGTTTATTAATTTTTTGTTGTTGATGGTTCTCTCTCTCTCTCTCTCTCTCTCTCTCTCTCTCTCTCTCTCTCTCTCTCTCCTATGGCGCTACAGCCCAAGTCGGGCCCTGGCCTCCACCAATCTCTGCCTCCAATCCACTCTATCCACTGCAACCCTCCTTCAGTTTCTTATCCCCATGTCTCTCGCGTCCTCTGCAACACCATCTTCCCACCTCTTCCTCGGTCTACCTCTAGGTCTCCCAGCAAAGCCCTCTTGGGGTTCCTGCCATCCTCCATTTTCATAACATGTCCGGCCCAATGCAATCTTTGAATTCTTATAAATTTTGAGACTCGTATCTTTTTTCATATTTGATACAGTTCGTTGTTGTATCTCAGTCTCCATGAGCCATTTTCTTCTATTGGGCCTATAATGCGTCTGAGGATTTTCCTTTCAAAGGTGTCTACTATGTCGACTGTTTTCTGTGTGATTGTCCATGCCTCACACCCGTAGCATAGCACCGGTCTGATGACAGTCCTATATATTTTCATTTTTGTTTCCCTGTGCACATCCCCAGACCTAAATGATGGCAGCAATGCAAAGTACGCTTTGTTAGCCATGGTGGTCCGTCTTTGGATCTCCGGCTCTTCTGATCCAGTCTTTACTAGATTCACTCCGAGATACGTGAAATTGTCCACCACTTCAATTGTGTCCTCCTCTATCTCAATGTTGTTATGAACCTGGTCCCTTCTTGTTTAGATAAGCATTTTTGTTTTATCCATATTTATGGCTAGCCCAACTTCCTTGGCTTTGTTTTTAAGCTCTATAAATATTTCTTTAGCTGCCGTGATCCGTCTTGACATGATGTTAATGTCATCTGCATATGTGGCTGTCTGTACAGTTTTATTTGTTAACAGATTGGAGCTATTTATTGATAAGCCTCTAATTACATATTCCAATGCAATATTAAATAGTGTTGGGGCTAACCCATCTCCTTGCTTTAGTCCTCATGTAATATTTATGGGTTCAGTTAGTTGGCTATCCACCTTTACTTGGGCTTCAGTCTGCTGCATGGTCACTTGCGTTAATCTTACCAGCTTGCCTGGTATTCCAAATTCATGCATTATGGTGTAGAGTTTGTCTCTATTAATAGAGTCATACGCTTGCCTGAAGTCCACAAAGATCTGGTACACATCAATATCACGTTCCCATTCGCATCTTAGTATCTGTTTTACCGAGAAGAGTTGGTCGATTGTAGACCTTGTTGATGGTTCATGCTTGTTAATGAAAGAATCTTGGGTAGGCTTAAGTTTGCATTTAATTTACTAGGTCAACTTACACTGCAGATTTACACTACACAACTAAGTTTGGTGGTTAAAATCTTGCATGATAAATTATAACAATGGTAACTGTTTGACCTAACCTTTCTGTTAATGTTCACATACCACCAAACTTTAGGTTTAAAGATCATTTACAGTCATTGTACAGTCAATTCAGCACTATAAGTAAAGCTTGCACAAACTTATTTTGAAAGTTGTCTGGGAGTGGCTACAAAAACTTGACAAAAAAACACAAGACAGACTAAAAAAAGAAAAACACACTGTTAAAATAATGTACAAAACTGGGTAGACCAAATTTCATAATGATGTATCAACATTTTTATATGCTCTGCCAGCAACAACTGAAGCAAATGGAAGTGATGCGTTATCATTTCTACAAAGTAAACTGTTGGTCCAAGTTTCTTGTTAGTGCAGTTGTCTTATCTGATATTTCGGAGTTAACATTACCCTGCTCAAAATTGACAGCAGAGGACGTGCACATATTGAAATGAAGTAGGTGACTTTTGTTGCAAATGTCACCACTATGGCAAGCTTGCAGGAGTAATGATATAACATCATTGTCTGAAGAAATTCTGAAGAATATTTGGCATGTGAAATGGGAACAGAAATAAAAAGCCAAAAATAGCAAGATTCAAAATATATATATATATTTTTTCTATGGAAGAATACTTTTATATTGGTGTATACCTTCTATTTCTGGACTACCTGATCAATGAACTTTCTTCTAGATTCCTAAAACCACAAATGCTACAAATTGAACAGATTCAGAAACAGTTGCCAACAGAATTTTGAGGAAATTATGGAAAGTCTGTTTCAGGTATGATGTAGCTTGTTTCCTGGTCTAAAATTGGTAGTCAAGATCTATAAATATATATGTGGATGTCAATGTCAGAAACCTTTCCCAAATACCCTGCAGAACTGTATAAACTCACATCAGATTTGACTAATATCAGTGTTTTGTCAAATTAAATGTATTGGTACACTTTCAGTTACAACAGGCACAGCCGGATATTTACTGCATTTTTAACACCACATTTGACTTAAATCTTATTTAATATACACACTGACTAAAGAATAATTAAACAGACTCAGAATCTTGCAAGTGTGTCTCAGAATATTGTCTCTTCTATGCCAGCCTAAAGAGTAATAGAATTTTTGCGAGGACACGCAAACAAAAACTTTCTTTAACCTTACTTTACATGCATTAAACTAGTAGACTAATGTACATTTTTTGTGATCTCAGTATTTTGAAAATACAAGTGTACATGTTTAAATACATATGTATTAGATGTCAGTGGCGGCTAGTGTTATGGTTGCAGCATTGCACAACCACCAATATAGAATAACTAAACTATAAAATAATATATGAAATCATTAAGCAGTTAAAAGTGTCATAAATTTCAACGGAAAACGTATTAAATTCTATGCGGCAATGTTCACGTACAATTCAACTGTGGTACGCAGGCTGGTGGTTGTAGCCCGCTTGCAACTTGAAGAGTAAATGGCAGAGCTTACTACACAAGCATATGGGAGGACGTGCGTTACTCTTCACAGTTGCCGTATGTTTTCTATGTTAGCTAAGCAGTTGAAAAGTTTCCGCAACATTCCACTAACAGTGCTGTAGTGAATCTTTAATTTTGTCATGAAGTGTGGACAGCCTTCTTGATTTGTAAATTGTATCAGGTTTAGTGTTTACGTTGGTTCAAAGTAAACGTATACTCGATTCTTTTTGAGGTTATAAAATTATGGTTATAATTTTATATAACTGTGGTTGTGATAATTACGTGTCAATCAAAAAAAAAATTGAAAGATTTGTGAAATTTTTAATATTTTATACTGATTTTTTTTTTCATAAATGAAAGCAGCCAGTATTCCACTCACTTCTCTTTTACAGTAGAGTTTTCAAGTAATAGTTTATGTAGTTGAATTTATGTGCCTTGCAGTTTATATACAGGGGAAATCTGTTCTTATAGCTCAAATGAGTCATTTATAAATTTACTGTATTATAGCCTGTATAGCCACTTATATCCTGTATTATAAATTTGCTGTTCTTATTTTTTATTTTTATTTCTTAATTTTATTTTTTTTCTGTTCTCATAATCACAAGGATCGCTTTCAAATCAGTGTATTATTTTATAGGTATAAAAAGCATGATTCTGTTTCTTTTTCTTTTCTCTGCATATTTAGGTATTTGATTACTACAAAGTTAGTGATGCTTGTAGCAATCATTCATGAGTACATGGGAACATGGAATCTGGCATAGGTAGACATACTGATAGAATCATTCCATTATCATTAGCAGCTCTCTTTTGGGGGAAAACAGTAACTTTCTATTTTTTTTCCATATGACAGCACTATGTATGATGCAGATATGTTGGTCTGCAACCTGTTTAATGTGCCCTTTTACCCCTCCCTCACCAACTCAACAACTACTGCAACCACCAAAATTTGGAACCACCAGCCACCACTGTTAGGTGTGTGAATTCTTAGATGTTTACAGTCATACAAGTTTACAGTTTTGTTCCTAACTTACCCAAACAATTCCTAACTTATTCCAGAAATAGAATAAGTTATGTACATAAATAAACAGCAGTTAATTTTCTTATATTTTCTATCATTTTTTAATTAATTTTAACAGAATACCTCTAAAGGTATATTTCTAACAGAAATATCTGAAGAACTTTTTCATTATAAGTAACAAATCATAACACTTATTTTTGAAATATTGCTAAAACTGTATGTATGGATGTGTGGATCTTACAAAGATGTCAGAATGTGCCCCCTCCCTGAGACAATATATGAATCAGGAACCACAATATAAATTCATCATAAACAAAAAGTATTAATTGTATAATAAACCCCATACTTTTATATGGTATATGCAGGTGCTGCAATTTTTTTTTTTTTTGTTTTTTTTTTTTAGATATACCGTACTGATTCTGATAATTCAGAACAAACAACACCCAGTATATACAAAACATGATTCCCTATGTTATTGCCTGGATCATGCACATTCCAGACACTGACACACTACAACTAGTGCAACGTGGACTTGTCATGCATGTTCCAAGATTTGTGTGAATACTGTTACAGTACAACTAAGCTAAAAGTATCACTGGCAACATTAATAAAACACTACTAATTTATGCAAAAATACAATCTGTTACTTGAAGGACTTTTCCACAGGGCAAGAATTTTTTTCACATTTACTGCTAAACTTACTTAATTTATGAATGCTTAATATGTTCAGATAACAAAACAACTATTGCTGGCTAATTCAATATACAAAGAACTACTTTGTCTAAAACCACTAGAGTCAGCTGCATGGAACTAGTATCGTCAAGGTCACACCGCTTACTTACAGCGTTGCCACTAAGCAACAGTTTCCCTTTCTTCCGAAAAATGCTACACTAGAAAGTAAGCCTACTTAATGTAAAGAATATAACAAAGTGAGAAAGTTTGTAATACATGCATTAGAGTACATTGTTACATTGTCAATAATTCTTAATAATAATTACATCACAATTAATATATTGTTAATAATTAATTAACAATTAATTTCCGTATCTCATACATAACATTCAATTCGACGCGTCAGCTATAGTTTGTTTGAACGAATTTTATACGCATCCTTTGTCTTAAGCTTGCCCCATTTAATTATTGAAGACACCGCACTATTCGTGACTCAGAAAAATATTCTATTTTTATTTCCTGCGCTGCTTATTAATAATTAAGTAAAAAAATTAGAACTATACTATAAGATGTTACATGCACAAGTAGCATAAAAATAATGGTATGTATAAACATGAAACGAATTGGATTTCTTAAGAAAATAAGGATAATTTTATAAACAACAAATACAAATGTCTCATGAAATAAATTAAAATTCCTTATTTATTTATATATATATATATATATATATTTTTTAACTTAAATCTTTAAATATAGAATTTAAATTTATAATTCTATATTTTATGCATTGTCCTTACTAATTTTATAATTAAAATTTTCCTTATTTTATGAACTATAGAATTCCTTATGACTATTATAAATAAGCAGTATGTTGAAAAACTCACCTTAAATAGGGTTAGTCACACAATTATCACTTTGCAAAGTGATAGCACAGAGCACATTTATAACACTCCTGAAGAAAACTCTCACACACGGTTTCTTATGTTTCAATAAAAATAGAAAATACTACGCTTCGCTATAGACACGTTTACCACCTATATACACTTTTTAACACTCCTGCAGTATTCGTCTTCGGATTCACTGGACTCAGGTTCGCTGTCACTACTCACACGTAAGTGTATGATGAAGGGCTCCACTGTGGTGTCTCTCGTGCACTGCTTTGAGTAATCGGCTTCTTGTAGTGCCTCCGCATGTCTTACGCACTTCTCCCAGTCTTCCTGGGTTATCCTGTCCAAAGCTTCGTGTGCAAGTTGTTCAATATCGGCCAATCTGAAAGTCGTATTCTTGTTTGCAACATACCGTTTAACTTGGGCCCATATCAGCTCGATCGGATTATACTGACAATGATATGGTGGCAGGCGCACTACTGTATGTCCCATTTCATTTGCCAGTTGATCCAATTCGTACGTCTTCTTGGCCGTTCGGATCTCTTCTTTAGAAAGAAGTTCATCCCTGGTTTCAGCTGTGGAAAATGAAATTCTCTTCTTACGCAGCCACTCCATGATATCCGCTTTACGCCAGTTTGAACATGGTGGTTTATCTATTTGTACAGAATGATAGCTGGCATTATCCATCACGATGACAGAGCCTTCTTCCAAGGAGCGCAACATACCAACAAACCAGGTCTTAAAAACTTCAGCATTCATTTCTGTGTGGTAGTCAGATGCAGCTGAATGCTTACTGCCACGAAAGACAAGTTTGGCACCTGCTATGAAACCTGTACTTGCGGATCCAGCATGTGCAATAATCAGCCGGCCACCTCTACCAGTAGGTACTTTCAGCCCACCGTTCCCTCTGGAGTCTTGCCAGATGTATTTATTCGTATGATTCTGTGATATCCAGGTTTCATCCAAATAAATTATAGGCCTGTTGTCCTCCGTACGATGTATATGCATGGTTCTCAAAAACTTCGCTCTCAAGGCAGCAATGTCTCTGCGCTCCATTAAAAATTTTCGTCCATCGTTGCACTTCTTAAATTTAAAACCAAGCACTTTCAGAAGGCGAAGTACGGAGGCTTCTGAACCAGAATAATTGATTTTCTGACAGAGATCAGCTCGAATTTTGCTTGCAGTGGGGTATTCCCCTCGGTCGTAATATTCTAGTACGGTCCTGCGAACTATTTGTTTATTAAAATCGTCCAGTTCAGTGTTTTTGTGTTCCCGTTTATACCCTTTCCTTGGAGAACTGAACACAACACTCACGCCTTGATCATCTGCCGAAGCAACGGTATTGCTAATACGTTGCACCGACTGTTCAGAAATGCCACAACCTTCCGCTGTCAATTTTCGAACTTGTGCAAAGTTTATGTTCCTCCTGGCTTCTTCATTATACGCAAGATTTTTAAAAAACTTGTAAACGTTTGCTATGATGACTTTACTTTGTTTTCTAATGTCCTCTCGGCCCGCACGTACACCACCGCTGCTTGTACTCGAACTAAATGTAGGATACTGTTCCTCAATATCACTCATAATAAATACAAATTATTGAAATAAACTAATACACACACTGTCTACAATAAAGACGTCAACCGTTCACATGAAACGCACAAAATGTCTGTCAACAATACTAAGGACGATAAATATTTTGGATGTTTGTTGCTAATTCGTCTCTTCCTCACCTCGTCCACCCAACCTACTTGGAATGGGGTACTGTAACTGAAATGGGATTGGCTTTTGTCACAACAGGGACAATTTTGTTTACAGAAATTGCTCAGTCCTATTTATCTTTGTGCAACGGAAGAAAGGTAGTAGCGCGGGCAGTAAACATACACATTTTTGAGGGGATTGTAAAATGACAAAGGCATTCATAAAAGTGTCAGACAGCAATATTTACCGAAAAGACATGCCAACAGGGTATACGCAATGTGCATACCAAATGTGTACATATACCTAACAGAACTTCCGAACCATATGGCTTAGGAATGACCGTGTAGAGAACAAAAACAGATTCATTTACAAAAGGGAAAAGACCGTGAGTATGAAAAAATTAAAGCGACAACAGCAGGCAAGGTCAGCGTTCTCAGACAACTGTCAGTCTGTAGGATAACCGCCCATGAAGAAAACAGTAAAACTTTAATAAGTGCACTGTACGGAAATCACAAAATAACTGACCTAATGGTACTTCGTAAAGTTAGGGTGTGTATTGCTAAAAGGTTTAGATTCTAACATAAAAAAAACAGCGCAGTATAAATAGTAGTTTCAGAGAACTGCAAATCGTAACAAAAAAAAAGCCAAAGAAACAGAAGAAACACAAAGATAGAAATTCTGTAGATATTTACGCGACAACAAAAAATATGTTGCCGACTCACACAAATTTTTAGAGCTCAAATACTGGCGCCCAGAATTTAACTGAGTAGTGTTACCCACAACTAATTATTCCTGATAAAACAAATTCATTTACGCGATACGCATAAATAAATTTGAAACGAAGAATATAATGTGGATGTATGAAATTTGTTTTCGTAACACTGCTAAAACGCTACACACTGTACTAGCCGGCAACAACGCTGGGCGAGGGGCGTGGAGGTGACAGGGAGAAGCAGTGAAAGTGTGTGACCTTGACGATACTACTTCCATTCAGCTGACTCTAAAACATTTGTACATACATTTTTAGAATATTTTCAAACCTTGTTGTTGAACCTCGTTAACTTGCTACATAAATCCTCAATCAGAAACCTAACAAATAGCAGCAGTTGGTGAGCTCACATCAGGTGTGTGGATTTTTCCCCACAGTGGTGAAATTTGCAGGCTCAAAATCCTATGTGGGGAATTGGTGGGATTTCCTTTCAATTGTGACTATGTTCAAACAACTGGAATTTTTTACAGGAAAAATTTAACGACATTATGTCGTTTGCTTTAGCAGTAGCAGTAGCTTTTGAGAAAACCAATAAAATAGACTTGCAGACTGTAATGCAAATTGCATAGCACAAGTTTTGGAGAGACGTGAGAACAAGGAAGGCACCGAAGCTCTTCACACTTTGAATACTTTTGTGAGATATATATATATATATATATAACTCATTCCAACGAAATATATATATATTTATATATATATATATATATTGCAACGATACAGCCATACGCTGTGTTAGGCATTAATTTAAATAAATATAAATTTTGTATAATTTGTATAAGTTACGGGTAAATGGACAGGTCTGAGATTGCAAAAATACTTCATTGTTAGATTAGGGGAGAGTTTAACCTGTTCCAACACACGGTGAACACCTGCTCAATTGTATGTGTGTTACACGTGTATCTTGTGTGTGTTAGTGATGCAGGCAAAGACAGGAATCTCAGCAACCTGCCCCAAGTAATTAATAAAATAATTATTTTAATTCGCTGTGCAAAAACTAATTAGTGTATGACCAAACCAAAGGCACCAAAGTGTGTGTAAAATTTATAGTTATCCCCAGTGAAAAGATGATGTTAATAGAACACGTTATGTGAAGACAGTGCAAAATAAAAGTGTTAAAAAATACGCAAATTACCCTAAGACGCTGAAATTAATATAGTGAGTGCTTAATCGAATTAGCTATGATTTGTGGTATCTCGATTCCATGCAAAACATTGCTATTTGCTAATAATTGCAAATAGATGAAAAGGTTCGGGAGTGGGGGCTGTCACGAGATATGCAGGTATCGATAGGATGATTTTGGAGCCGACTGGCGCGGAATCTCGAGAGGGTATAAATTAAGGGTTCGACCAAAAACCCTTCTCTTCATTTCACGACACAGTTGCAGCCGGACATGCTGTCCATCAGCAAAACAGTTTATTTTTATTCTATTACAAGTCGCAATAACAAACGAAATAACGTTCGTTAAATTCACGACAATATTACGGAAAAAGTAAATACCGCAATAGTAAGTCTACCAAGAGTATATACGGGTAAGCTGCTGTACAGCGACGCTGGACTCTAGACGTATACAGGAACATGCTGCCGTAAAACGACGCTGGACTCTAGACGTATACAGGAACATGCTGCCGTAGAACGACGCTGGACTCTAGACGTATCCAGGAACACATGCTGCTGTAGAGCGACGCTGGACTCTAGACGTATCCAGGACCACGTCAGGACAAGAGGAATGGAAAACTAACTCTGGACAATGCTGGACCCCGGACAACAGTCGTAAGATCATCAAAAATCGAGGTGACATGCGTAATGCATTTTAAATGATTTGTAAAAAAAAGAGCTCATAAAGACGATTTCAAAAGACAGTAATTTAAAACAAAGAAAAGTTTATACTTAGTAATAATATGTTAAAATGTAAATAAATGTTTAGTCGTAAGAATGAGCTATCGCATATATATAAAAGCATTAATAAATGAAAGAGAATTTAAAGTAAAGAGAGTAGAGTTTATTATCAAAATAGATAGTAAAGTGATTAGATATTTGAAGTATAGAAAGATTAATTTAAAGTTGAATATTAAAACAAAGGCCAGTCTACAAGAAATTAATATAAATTTAAATTGAATTTTAAACATGGTATAGACTGAGCGAGTTGAGGTCAGATCTGAGATAAGACAATTTATTTCAATATAAAAATATTTTAATTTTATAATAAATTAATAAACCAATTATTTAACATGTATAGATATAAGATTATTAACATGTTTAGATATAAGAGATTTTTTTAAATATGTGTAATGTTGCATATCATAAGATATAAACATTTAATAATGAGAAATATCGTGACCGACAATTATTAATGATGTTTATGAATATTTATAATAATGAATAAATAATAAATATGAGTTTTAAATATTGATAAATAAAAATACTCTTATTATAAATACACCTGGTATAATTATACAACCTGCTTGAATTACTGTATATCGAATTTACATATAAATTCGTTGTATAATTTTGTATCCCTTGAACGTGAGGCCTGACATGCCCACATGTATATGTATGTATATGTAACATTTTATAAATTTTGGCGCTCCAAGATCGTGGGGCTCCACAAATTTAAATTACAAAATTAAATTTGTTGTAATATATATATATATATATATATATATATATTGTCACCGGACAAAAGGCTTGCCGCATGACAAATGGCGCCAATCGTACACTCTAGTTATTTTGGTGGCCCTAAAAAGGACCGAGTGGCGAGAACTGTGATGTTGGTCGTGCCGCGCTGAGGTGTTCGGCGGCTGCCTCCGCTGATCGTGGCGTACTGCAGTCCTCCTCTTCTTTCGGCACCGGTTGTAGAGTCGGATGCCGGCCCAGCGAAATCCATCGCTGGCGCGGAACGGGAGTGCGAAGACGCAAGAACGGCGGTGGTTCTATTCTTCGGCTGTTCCTTCCGGCTGACTCCGCCCCGATGTCGTCCGAGAGAGGAGAGGAGATGAAGTGCGTTCGATGGCGTGGCGATGAAGTGTGCGCAAAATTTTCTGCCGGCCCGGGTTTTATGCACTAACCGGGGTCGCTGGTTGGCTCGCTCCGAGCACGTTGTTTGATTGGCTCGCTGTGTCCACCGCTGGTACTGGAGAGCAGATGTTCGCATACCGCTGCCGTCACAACTCCACCGGGTCTTGAATGCTCTCCGGTAGCCAGCCTACTGCTCTTCTCCAGATGTTGTGGAGGTGTCTGTTGGGCGCCATGTTGATTGGTGTGCCGGCTGGTAGCTCGCTGGCGTGGCTGGATCTTGCATCCGCAAGATGATCGTCGCCCCACGTTGGGCGCCACTTGTCACAGGACAAATGGCGCCAATCGTACACACTATAGTTTTTTAGGCCCTTAAAAGGACCGTTTGTCGGGTACGCTAAATCATTTGCGTACGCTGCCCGAGCCGCGCTGTGATGTTCGGCGGCTGCGTCCGCTGTTCCGGGCGTGCTGCGGTTCTCTTCTTTCGGCAGCGGTATGTAGAGCCCGCTGCTGTCCCAGTCGATGTCCATCACTGCTTCTCCTGCGTTCTCCATTCTTCCTTCTTCCTTTTCTTCCAGCTGGCTTGACGACGTCCAATGGAGAGTGCGCCAAAAATTTTTAGCGGCGCTGTTTTTATGCCCTGACAGGTCGTATGCCACGAACCTATCATAGTGCCGCTGGTCCCTGGTTGGCTCGCCTCGAGCACGTTAGATGGTCACGTTGAGGCCAATCAAGCTGCTGCCGATCCTTGATTGGGTCGCCTCGCCTTCTCGTGTCACGTCTCGGCTGGCGCCGAGAGCAGATCTTCGCCTCGCTATGTCACATTAAGCGACGGACCCCGTTAGGCAACTACGTATCGGCAGAACGTACTTGCGCTGGTCCAACGAGGTCAAGTACCTCGGCTTACACCTCGACCGTCGGCTCACCTGGCGTACCCACGCACAGACAGTTCTAAAGCGAGCATCCACTCGCCTGTGCGCACTGTTTCCACTCCTGATCAGCTCAGCCATGACCAGGAAATTGGGTAGGATGATCGTCGGCGCGTATCTGCTGCCGGTCATTACCTACGCCTGCCCGGTCTGGGGTTACCTCGCCGCAATGCATAAAAAGAAGTTGCAGAGCGTCCTCGACAGGGGGCTTCGGCTAGCGGCCAAAGTCCCCCGTCGCTTCTCATCTCGCCTTCTAAGGAGAGGACTTGGCGTCCGCTCCTTAGACGACACTTTCAGGCGGCTTGCACGCAAATTTTATGCACGTGCGGCGAGGTTCCCAGGCAATCCTCTAGTGACTGGGCTGGGAAGGTACCGTATACGCCCAGGTGATTCGTGGAAACGCCCTCGGTGCATACTGCGCTAGCGTAGGCTAGCACAACAGCCGAGAATCGGCCTGCTATAGAGCACGCGCCCTACTTGGGCAGGGCCACGAGGCAGGAGCTCCAGAAGGTAGCTCGGAACTCAGTTTCCCGTGCGGTTCGTCTCTGCGACGCACAACCGCAAAGCCCAGAGCGAGCTATGTCACAACTCCCCCGGGTCTTGAATGCTCTCCGGTGGCCAGCCCATTGTTCTTCTCCGGCGGGTTTGAGCCGTTGGCGGTGAACCTTGTATGGACGTCCGTCCTTCTCCACCGTGTAAATCTGCCCGCCGAGGGTTGCGGCAACGCTAAAGGGACCTTCCCAGGCTGGCTCCCATCCAGGGTACCTCCGTCCTTTGGCTGGTCCGGCGTGGCTCTTGACGTACACCAGCTGCCCTACGGCCAGTGTAGGGTCCTGTGTCCTCCGTTCCGGATACCGCCGCCGCTGATACTGCGTCTGGTGTGACCTGGCCGCCTCTTCTCGTTCCTCAATTGGCCGGACGTCCTGTTCTGCGTGTGGCCGACTCCAGTCGCCGGGTCGGCGTAGGTCTCTGCCCAGCAGAAGCTCGCTCGGTGTCACTCCAGTGGCGGCGTTTGCACGATTCCGCAGCGAGAACAGAATCGTCGGCAAACGCTTGTCCCAGTCGCCATGGTCCTTGCAGTCATGGAGCTGGATCCGCAGCGCCTTCTTGATCTCGCCGTTGCGCCGCTCGGTCGGGTTCGCCCTGGGATGGTAGTTGGCTGTAGTCCACGGTCGTATGTGCAGCTTGTCGCACATCTGCTTCCACTTGTGGCCCGTGAGCGGCTTTCCGTTGTCGGTGAGCAACGCCTCTGGGTATCCCCAACGAGGGAACACTTCTTCCTCCAGGTAGCGGATAATGGTGTCGGCGTCCGCCTTGCGCACGGCCTTTGCTTCCACCCATCTCGACATCATATCCGTGACCACTACGATGTACCGGTTGCCAGCTCGAGTCAGCGGATATGGTCCCATGACGTCCAGGGCGACAGTATTCCAACATCTCCTGGGTCGGTGAGGTCGCTGTTGGTCCTGTTCGGGATTTGCGCCGCGCTTGTGTAGGGCGCATATTCTGCAACTCCGGACGTATCTGCGGACATCAATGGTTAGGCCGGTCCAGACGAAGTCCTTGCCGATGGCCCGAAACGTTTCTTCGGCCCCCGGATGACCGGCTTCAGGGAAGTCGTGGAAGTGCCTGATGACCTCCATGCGGACACTCGGCGGCACGTACAATCCTGGTTCCTGGTTGCGTCTGTCCTTCCAAACCAGGCCGTTGTCCACCCGGTATCCTCTCGCTGTAGCCGCCGCAGGGTCGTTTCTCCACGCTTGGCACTCCTGGTCGCCTTCTTGCGCCTCCTGCACTGCCTGATGGATGCCGACAGCTGTGATTTCTTGTAGTCGGGGTGCAGCTGCCGCAACACTGCGAAGTGGCCTCTCTTCAGGCTGCATCCGTGGTTCTTCTTGGACGCCGGCAGTATCTTCAAGCCCAGGTTCCCTCGAGAGGAAGTCCGGCAACTCGTTCTCCTTGCCCGGGCAGTGGACGACGGTGAATTTGAAGCTCTGTATCAGTAGAGCCCAGCGAGCGTACTTCGTCTTCTGCCCCGTCGCCTGCTTCAGCCAAGTTAGCGCCTTGTTGTCGGTCCTTAGGGTGAAATGTCGATCCTCCAAGTATGGCCGGTATTTCTTGATGGCCCAGACGACTGCCAAACACTCCAGTTCGTTGGAGTGGTAGTTCTTCTCCGCCTCGTGGAGCTTGGCACTGGCGTACGAGATGATACGCCTCTCTCCGGCTTCGGTGCATTGATAAAGCACCGCTCCAAGTCCCTTTTGGCTGGCGTCGGTCTGCAGAAACATCGGCAAGTCTCGATCCGGTCGTGAGAGTTTTAACGGCTGCCGGAAAGCGGCCTTAACCTCTTCGAAGGCTCGCTGAGTTGTGTCGTCCCAATGCCACTTTCTTGTCCGCAGCAGGTCCGTTAACGGTTCCGAAATCATGGCGAAGCAGGAGATGTACTCTCGCAGCCAGTTGCAGGTTCCCAGGAAGCGTTGCAGCTCTTTCTTGTTGCTGGGGGCCGGCTGGTCTTCAATCGCTCTGAGATGTTGCTGCTGCGGGAGGTTGCCGTCCGGAGTAATCTCGTGGCCCAGAAAGGCGACTTCTTCCCGGCCGAAGTGACACTTGTTGAGCGAGCAGGTCAGCTGGTGCATCTGCAGCCTTTCCAAGACTTGATCCAGGTGTCGCAGGTGCGTTTCCCAGTCGGGGGAGTAGACAATGATGTCGTCCAGATAGACGAGGCAGCACTCCCGTAATAGTCCCGTGAGAACATCCTGCATCAGCCGTTGGAAGGTGCTGGGCGCGTTCTTCAGCCCAAAGCACATCACCCGGAACTGGTAGCGACCTCCGTCGGGCACCGAGAATGCTGTGTACTTCTTTGCTTCTTCCTCCAGCGGGATTTGCCAGTAGCCGCTCTTGAGATCTAGGGTCGAGAAGACTTGGGCCCCGCTGAGGTCCTTGATTGTTTCGTATATCAGCGGCAGTGGTGAGTCCACATCCTCGGTCTGATCGTTCAGCCTCCGGAAGTCTACGCAGAACCGGGGTGTTGCCACTTGTCACCGGACAAAAGGCTTGCCGCATGACAAGTGGCGCCCAACGTGGGGCGACGATCATCTTGCGGATGCAAGATCCAGCCACGCCAGCGAGCTACCAGCCGGCACACCAATCAACATGGCGCCCAACAGACACCTCCACAACATCTGGAGAAGAGCAGTAGGCTGGCTACCGGAGAGCATTCAAGACCCGGTGGAGTTGTGACGGCAGCGGTATGCGAACATCTGCTCTCCAGTACCAGCGGTGGACACAGCGAGCCAATCAAACAACGTGCTCGGAGCGAGCCAACCAGCGACCCCGGTTAGTGCATAAAACCCGGGCCGGCAGAAAATTTTGCGCACACTTCATCGCCACGCCATCGAACGCACTTCATCTCCTCTCCTCTCTCGGACGACATCGGGGCGGAGTCAGCCGGAAGGAACAGCCGAAGAATAGAACCACCGCCGTTCTTGCGTCTTCGCACTCCCGTTCCGCGCCAGCGATGGATTTCGCTGGGCCGGCATCCGACTCTACAACCGGTGCCGAAAGAAGAGGAGGACTGCAGTACGCCACGATCAGCGGAGGCAGCCGCCGAACACCTCAGCGCGGCACGACCAACATCACAGTTCTCGCCACTCGGTCCTTTTTAGGGCCACCAAAATAACTAGAGTGTACGATTGGCGCCATTTGTCATGCGGCAAGCCTTTTGTCCGGTGACAAGTGGCGCCCAACGTGGGGCGACGATCATCTTGCGGATGCAAGATCCAGCCACGCCAGCGAGCTACCAGCCGGCACACCAATCAACATGGCGCCCAACAGACACCTCCACAACATCTGGAGAAGAGCAGTAGGCTGGCTACCGGAGAGCATTCAAGACCCGGTGGAGTTGTGACGGCAGCGGTATGCGAACATCTGCTCTCCAGTACCAGCGGTGGACACAGCGAGCCAATCAAACAACGTGCTCGGAGCGAGCCAACCAGCGACCCCGGTTAGTGCATAAAACCCGGGCCGGCAGAAAATTTTGCGCACACTTCATCGCCACGCCATCGAACGCACTTCATCTCCTCTCCTCTCTCGGACGACATCGGGGCGGAGTCAGCCGGAAGGAACAGCCGAAGAATAGAACCACCGCCGTTCTTGCGTCTTCGCACTCCCGTTCCGCGCCAGCGATGGATTTCGCTGGGCCGGCATCCGACTCTACAACCGGTGCCGAAAGAAGAGGAGGACTGCAGTACGCCACGATCAGCGGAGGCAGCCGCCGAACACCTCAGCGCGGCACGACCAACATCACAGTTCTCGCCACTCGGTCCTTTTTAGGGCCACCAAAATAACTAGAGTGTACGATTGGCGCCATTTGTCATGCGGCAAGCCTTTTGTCCGGTGACAATATATATATATATTTAGTCACTTTCTGCTACAGTCACTTATTATATATATTTAGTCACTTAGCCACAACATAAAATGGCAGCATTTTATTCGCTATTTAACAGAATGTACAAAATTCCCCTAAACAAACAAGAAACTGACAAAGAAAGAAATATAATATACCAAATTGGTTATGAGAATGGATACAATAAAAATACTATGATCAAAATAGAAAATAAAATCAAATACAAAATAAAAACTGAACAATTAAGAATTAATCAAACTGAACAACACATAAATAATAACAACAACAAAAAATGGGCCACATTCACATATATAAATAATAAAATGACAAAACTAACAAAACTATTTAAAAACACAGATATAAAAATAGCATACAAAACTAATAAAAATAAATTACAAAATCTAAATAGCTCACACAACAAAGATAATACAACAACTAACGGCATATACAAAATTGAATGCCAAGATTGCAATAAATGTTACATAGGACAAACAAAAAAACGGCTGAAAAAACGTTATTTTGAACACCTAAATGCATACAAAAAACCAGAAATATATAAATCCAATTTAGCCACACATGCAATAAACACAGGACATGAATTCACAGACATAACCAATGTAACACTAATAAAACATATACCACACAAAGGCACCATAATGAACATTTGGGAAAATTTACAAATATACAAACATAAAACAGAAAACAAACTAATACCTGAACAAATACAAATCAATACAAAACATGACACAATATTCAAAGCACTCAACATTGAAAATACACAAAACACTACACATACACCACAATCACACACAATAAAACCAATTTGAAATACCAGAAGCCAACAGGAAGCCACAATAATAATAGTCAACCAACAACACATATGTACTTCACCAGACAAAAAAACCGGAAGGCTGAGGATGGGTACAAGATAGTACCCGAAACATGTTCCAAAAAAGGAAAAAAATAACATCTTGAGGTAAATTTAATTATAAATATTAAATGTAATATATATATATATATATATATATATAATTTGTGATGTTTTCAATTTGTTTCTTCCGCAAGTAGTATAATTTGTATATTCTTTTTAACACCTTTTAGGTTAAAAAGGTGTTAAAAAGGTATTTGTATATTCTTTTAGGTGTTAAAAAGAATATACAAATTATACTACTTGCAGAAGAAACAAATTGAAAACATCACAAATTATATAATTACTGCAAGAAACATCGAGTTACTTATATAGAATATATATATATATATATATATATATATATATGACACATAGTAGTGGGTGTGTGGAGTGGATTTTTAGTGCCATTAACCTTAATAAAACAAAATCATAAATAAACAGCTTCTGAAACACTTTCTGGCCTATTACACACAAAATACGTCCTGAGCAAACAAAATCAATCTTGTTTTGATTTCACTATAAATGGAGCAATTGCAGACAAAACCATACCAACTGTATATACATATATATATATATATATATAAACTAAAAATGGATGTGACTAGCTGTAAATTGTTTATGTAAATTAAACGACTGGAAAGTTGTATAAATACGGTACAAAAGTATTCAGCTCAATCTCGGCAGGTGAGTACACTTTTATTTTATCATATTAAAAAAAATCAAATCAAATATTTACAGTATTCTTGTAATAGTATTCAAAAGTTTAGAATATAAAATTCTAAGAGATTACGCTTTGTACAAAGCACACATATTTATGGAAGGGGTGATTTTCATGCCAGAATGGGGATATTTTGAGAAGTTATGCAGAGAAAGAGGTTTAGTTGATCTAGCAATGCTGGAGATCGTACAGAAACTGGGAGCACAAGACTATGTACCACTTAGATTTCAAAGAATACAATATGACAAACCAACTGCCCAAAATTTACACCTGTGAAACAGTGGGTCCCATGCTCCTAAGTGTTTTAAGGTATGCACTATAAGTTATTAAGTGTAAATGCTAATGTGCAATTGTTATTCTTATTCCCACTAACTGTGACAGCCTTGCACCCCTCCCCCAGATACTGTTGTCGAATCGTCAAATTTTGGTTAAAATATGAATTCCTTTGGTAATAATAATAACAATATATGGAAATCATTGCCCATGGGAATTTATAGTACTGAATGAATTATATGCCCTATAGGTAAACAAAGCTTGTACCCTGACAAGGTTTAGGCTCAATACAGAGTACATAACAATATTTCGACCATGTGGTAGATTGGCTAGCAGTGCACCAACTTCCCCCAGCTGACAAGGCTTAGGTGTACAGTCTGTTCTAAATAAACTGTAAATGGTTATCATAAGATGGATTCAAATCAATTCCCAAATTTGGAAGTGAGTTAGCAACTCCTAGAGAGATCTGTCATGCCATATTCTCTAAGATTTCACTGTAGGACGATAGTCTGAGTCTGACTTTTGAAAATAATTTTGTTATGAGACTCTATATGTTCTGAATTAAACTTTCAAAATATACCATCACATGTTAGATTGGATGGAATTTAACATGTTTATGTAGTAGTAGTAACAATAAATTATGATAATGACAGGTTTATGAAAACAAAACAGGTGCAGTTCCAATAGAACACAATGACTTCAATGTCAGTCATATTGCTTTCCCTGTATTTTATTTCAATAAATAATTTCTTGCCAAACGTTTCCACATTTCCGTTTTACAAACATGCTGTGGTCACAGTTAATGCTTTGATATAATTGTAAAACACAGTGCTGATGATTTGTTGGATTGACTTCTTTTGCATCTCTTATCTTCTAGATTTTTCAAGACATATATGTTCTATAGAAGTTTATAATCAGTTTGTGAGTGGTGTATGCCAGCACATTATCACATACATACAAAATAATTTATTTGTCACATTTTTAGCAAACACGTATCGTTTGTTCTCAGCTTCATTTCACAATACTGGACCAAGTGCCATACATCATTTATACTTGATACACAGTTTGTCAACATTACCTTTGTTATGCAGCAACTTTATTGCACTGTTATTTATGATGGCATATCACACAAACATGCCATCAATCTGTATACCACTTTATGACAAACTACACTAATTATATAGTCTATCGTAGCAGCATGTCGTGACCATGCCACTACCAAGATACAGGGTATTTGAAAACACTCCAGTCTTGCATATCTGTTCTGCTTTACTTAACTGTACCAGGTTTTCCGTGTAATCTGGTCAAAACTATGAAGACTACTTCAGACTCAGAGATGCACAATGTTACATGTTCTACCCATACCCATGTTCTGAAGGCTCATTACCCATGTAACTCATTACTCAGTAGAAGCTGAGTAATTCATTACATCCCAAAGAATTTGAAATGTAATTATATAGGAGTACGTTAAAATCAAAATGGGCGGACAACTAATACACAAGTAGGTATCAGAAATATGGGGACAAAGGAGAAGTCTGGAGAGAACTAAAAAATGAGAAAACAAGATAGTTGATGGCACCGATTGATGCAGCAAAAGGGAAGCTCTTCAGAGGAAAGCAGAGACTGGAGTACCTGAGGTAGACTGTTGATGATGTGGGATGTTGTAGGTATTTAGAGATTAGTGGATTGGAAGAGTTGGAAATCTGCACCAAACCAGTCAGGCAACTGATGACATGGAAAAGCTGAGTGATCTGATCAGGAGAACTGCACCTGTGAAGGTTAGTGTCTATATTATAAAAGTGTGTTGTTTTGTGTCATTCTCAAAATACATATGATATTTAACGACCATTGGCATGTAAAGTAACTTATGATATCGATGAGATTAAAAACGAAGAACCAGGGTCGGTTTCTGTAGGAGGTAGCACTACCTCTAGAAATTCTGAAATATAAAAATGATAGGTATAAAGTATTTCTATTACATGATAGCAAATATGCTCAATTTATATGCCAATACTTAATGTTACTAAATTTTCCATACTAAGTTCATTTTTAAACTGCCATCACCCACTCTCTGAATGTTGTAGTTTTACATTCAGAGTAAGGTCGCTTGAGCCTGTTGGTATCACTTTCCGTGCTACCTCATGCAAAGTACTGGGGAGTCTCGTGGGTTGAGGGGTATGCCACAGTTAACTATACGAGTGAGTGAGAGAGCAGAAGAGCAAGCTACCTACAACATACCAACATTGCAGTATCAGTGGCCAGTTAAAGTTTATTTGAGTGTAATTTTATGCAGTCAGTTGTGACTTAAATGTTTATTTGACAAAATCTGTATAATATTTACCTTATTTCTTCCGTCGTGTGACTTCGTGTTGCGTTCGATTGATTAACACGTTTCAAAACATATGTTTCGTCTTCAGAAATAAAAATTCACTCTTCGCGAGGTCGTTTTACATATTAAAATTGCAAATATTGGAAAACAATTCCACACATATCCGCGTTACATGAGTGCACTCGAGTCGGATCGATCGGACACTGACTATCAATAGCTATTGTGTAAACAGGTTTATTGCAGTATCGTAGAGTGGGTTTGATTTGAAATTTAAATGTTCGTTTAGCACGAACTCACGACTGTGTACGTCATTGTACGCTCTATATATCTCGAATTCTTCCAAGGTGTTCATGTAAGTGCCTTTATTACACAAATATATGGGTTTCAAGTTGGAATTGAAGCTTGTATATTTATGATTTTCATTTATCAAGTGACGTGTGTAGTTGGATTTTATGTTGGATAGTGTTGTCTGACCCTTTAGCTTGTGCTTTGGTGTGTTCAATAAAACGTTTTTGGAAACCCCTTCCCGTCTGGCTGATATAAAAGCATTCACAATCGTCGCACAATAATTTATACACCCCCGTTTTCTTTTTTAAAGGGATAGTTATTTTATTACGGAGTATGTTCATAAGATTATTGTTGTTTTTAAATATTACGGTTCTATTGTTATTATTTAACACACTAGTTACAATTTTTGGCATTATGTTGGTGTACATCGTTGAAATAAATCAATTGAATGCAACACGAAGTCACACGACGGAAGAAATAAGGTAAATATTATACAGATTTTGTCAATAAGTGACTTGGATACCAATTCAAACACGTCTTTCATGTTTATTTGAATTTATTTGCATAAAGAAACAGTTTTTATTTGTATTATACATTAACAATTAATTAGGTTTAATAATATTTGAATAAAAACCTAAAGTTGTTCTTGTTTAAGGCTTAAATTTTTGTGCACCAGATTTCTGGTTACGAGCCGCCACTGCAAAGAACACAAACTTGGTGTGTGTCAACAATTACTACTTTATTTTTATTTTAAACATTGTATTTGCCTCCAAAAGCGTTTTAAGACTATAAAACAGGTTAATTACCTACCGTCACGCTTTTTGAAATCAGAAAACAGGATTACTCGAGTTTCGACACATTAAGTGTCATCTTCAGATCCTCGATGAATATAAGTTAAAAATACATTTGTTGATGTATGCACATCCCGTCAGATAATAAAAACAACACAAACATAACAACACAAATACTTAAATAATTTAACACATATTAAAACCGAGACAAAACAGAACGAAAACACGATACACGTGGCCGACGCGGACGCGACGCGGAAGATCATAACATAAAAAGTATTAGTGAGAATTTGGATATATTACATAAATGCAGGAAATCTCTTAAACTGGACACTCTTGAAAGGTTTGAAATATATAAGGCCACTAAAGATAATTACGATCGCATCTTAAATGAAAAATCGATCCATAAAAATAATATTCTATTCAACAGAGTAAACGATATCGAACGAGATACTAGCTGTGTCAGATCGATAAAATTTATCACAGGTCAAATCGGTATCGATTGATTTTATTGCATAACGTGTTCCTGCGCAGGTCCGCGTCGGCCGCGTGTATCGTGTTTTCGTTCTGTTTTGTCTTGGTTTTAATATGTGTTAAATTATTTAAGTATTTTTGTTGTTATGTTTGTGTTGTTTTTATTATCTGACGGATGTGCATACATCAACAAATGTATTTTTAACTTATATTCATCGAGGATCTGAAGATGACACTTAATGTGTCGAAACTCGAGTAATCCTGTTTTCGGATTTCAAAAAGCGTGACGGTAGGTAATTAACCTGTTTTATAGTTTATTTTTATGTATGATAATCACACGATATGTAAATTCAGCTCAGAATGATGACTTTGTTACCGCTTTAACCAAATAATTTTTTTTAATATATATTATCAGTCATAATTAGCATTCAACAAATACATATACAAGATTAAACTGTTTCCAACTTTAATTGTAATGGGGAAGTTGTGGGGAAACACTACATGCTTTCAGATTGTCTTATACATAGTCCTTTACTTTTGGGTTCCTAATGCAACTCAAGTGTGCAGAGAATAGTTATTCTGTTTAAAAATGAATACCAGCTACAAACTAGTTGGGTAGGCCTATGTAATAAACACAATCCTGTCTGGATGTGCCAGCATTTCTTTCTTTACAACAGAATTAATCAATTCTATGTTAAATGGCAGAATCTAAGCACTGAATATTTAAACAATAAACTATAAATGTTTGTCAAGACAAGAGTGCTTTGTACATCTTATACTTCACGATTAATATGTTTAACTGTTAAGAGGACTTAAAAACCAAAACTGCTATAATGATCTAAAATACTTCCATAAAAACACAACAGCAGACAAGACTTTCACAACAGAAAAGAATACCAGTTCTGCTTTGAAGCCTGAAGTGAATATAAAATAAAAAGGCAAATAAGAAATCAAAATCACACGAAAGATGAAATAACACAGCCAATAATGTTCATAGGACACACAAACAATATCTAAGGGATATGCAGATAGCCAATACATGTAACATGCTGATACTACTTTTGTGCTTAACTAATTACTATTCAAACCAAAAATGTGTTTCTCGGAAAGTCAATAAGTAAACTCTATAAAAGGGATATCTGATATCTGATATCATACAATAATTATTGTACGAAACAATGTGTGTTCCATAAACTTAATATAATACACTTTCAATCATATTTTATATTTCTGTTGAGATTACAATAAAAAGTTTTTGCCTACTTCTATAACTCTTTTTGCCTAGTATTCAACAAAATCTACATGCAATGTTAATATTACATGGTAACATATTTTATGTACCTTGAGACAGCTTTATATATGAATCTTTGAATTCAATATTTAACACATTTCCCATATACAACTATTTCATTAACAACTTTTTCAAATTTTGTTGCTTCCCTGCTATATACACTTTTTCCTTGAACGAGGCCTTTCGGTTTCGCAACCATTATCAAGTTCTTCCTACAATTACTTGATAATGATTGCAAAACCGAAAGGCCTCGTTCGACGAAAAAGTGTATATAGCAGGGAAGCAACAAAATTTTACAAAGTTGTTATGAAGACTGCTAACATAGAGAAAATAACTGATATTTCATTAACGACTCGGAACACAAAGTTTTTTATGAGTAAAAACAAAAAGTTTTACCTTACAACCTGAACCGGTTTTCACTTTTAAAAAGCTTCTTCAGAGGTTCATACATTATTTCCCATATAAAAAAGAGACAATGAAAATCGCAACAGCTCATGTCAGCAAAATAAATCACACTGGAAGCAGGTAAACTGTACTGAACAAACTGACAACATGACATATAAGATCTTCAGAAATATTTGTGTCAAGTGTGACCTAACAATCAAAACACTGTCACAATATAATGTTGACAAGTCTACCCATGAACAAAAAGTCAAAATATACAAGTTTTTAATACATATTTGTACTTGTGATATACCAGTACCTGCTTTTAAGCATATTCGTGCTACAGAAAGGAGTTAAATATGTTACAAACAAAGCACAGATATATTCTGAATTGTGAACAGCAAAAAGTAAGCACGGCAATGATACTAATGATCACAGAATAATAACATCACAAAATAATAACATCAAAAACATATGAACGCCAAATTCACATACGTAGTTCACTTCATTGCTTTTGTGTTATGATAGTTTACTGTTTATTTATTACACACATAAACTATTTCCCAAGGACTCTGTGCTTCTATATAAAATGAAAAGTTCTACACGATGACCTGAGGCAGTTGAGGACATGACATTAATTTAAAAATTACACAGATCTGTTACATCTGTCCCTATGTAACAACATACTAGAATATAGATCACGTCAATCATACAACAATTTTATTGCAGCAAATAACATTGTAATCATGCCTCGTCTCTCTAATTTGTCTGATTTAACTACTTGTGACATCTTTTGTCTCAGTAACAAAATCCAGGTGTAAACAACACATTAGAGAAACAATGGCAGTAAAGAACCTTGTAGGCTAACAGCTGATTGGCAGCTATTTTCAACCCTCAGTCTTCAATCTGTAGTACAAGTCATCACAAGTCATTCCAAGTCATATATTCCAAACAAGCCCATCATCTGTAATTTTTCTTTCACTTATCATTTTCTTTAAACTTCATTTCTTGCTCTGAAAGTGTGGTAGAATGATGTCAAGGTGTGCACCAGACATTGTGTGTAGTTTTAAATAGTAACATAATATTATGTGTAAATGTTTATATGTAATTTAATTTTGATATTGATGACCTCGAATGAGTGATAACCTGATGATGGAACTTTTGTTCTGAAATGTGTAATATATGCTGGAAGCAAAAGTCACAAAATGGATAAAGGTAATTATTTATTATTATCTTTTATAAACCCAATTTCTATTTTACTCCTACTTTCTTCATTATACTTGAGATTACAGTGTAGAATATACACTCTAAAAAAAATCAGAATACACACACTTAAAAAAATAATAATAATTTCAAAATACAGGGTCCGCCAGTGAAGTGGGAAAATTAAAAGTACCCAATTTTTTCATGAAACATTTATTATCAGAATTTTATTTTACAGATTTGAGTTGAGTAAAGTATGCCATTATTTTACTTTTTAAAAATAACGCTGCTCAAGTGAGAGCCATTTCTGTGTAAACATTCTTCTAATCTTGACCGAAAATTTTCCATCACTCGACGAAGCAGGTCAGGTTGAATCGTGCAATTTCTTGTCTGATATTTGTTTTTAATTTCGGTATGGTGTGCGGTCTATCAATGTACACCCTGCTCTTCAGAAATCCCCAAAGAAAAAAGTCGCATGCGGACAAATCTGGGGATCTTGCAGGCAACGAGATGTCGCCATATCTGGATATGAGTCCGTCCGGGAAGAGTTCTCTTAAAGCAGCCATGGACACACGAGCAGTACGACTTGTGACCCCATCCTGCTAGAAAAAATTAATTTCCGGAAACCTAGGGAGCTGTTGCATCAAAAATGTTCTGACCATGGGTGTGTAGCGGTCTGCATTGACAGTTGTGGTGTTTCCTCTATCGTCTTGGAAAAAATATGGCCCAATAATGCCAGATGATGAAACTGCACACCACACCGTAACTTTCAGGCTATGTAATGGCTTTTCATACAACTCACCTGGGTTTTCATCATTCCAATATCGACTATTTTGTTTGTTTACAAATCCATTCAAATGAAAATATGCTTCATCTGACATAAACATGCGGTGAATAAAGTTTTCATCATTTACACGTCGCAATATTTCTTCGCTGAAAATCCTGCGAGCCAGCATATCGCCATCTTTCAACTCCTGGATTACTTGAATTTTGTAAGGATGAAAAGATAAGTCTTTATGCAAAATTCGTCGTAACGATGTGTCACTAATGTTTAGTGCGGATGCATGTTTCATTGCAGAACGTTGTGGACTATGCGTCAATGCTACTCGAACTCTTTCAATGTTTTCCTCTGTTCTTACAGACCTTGTTGCTCCTCTATGCTTTAGTTTAATGTGGAACCAGTTTCTTCAAACTTTTTCACCCATGACATAATTGCATGAGCGGACGGCACTCTTCCATGTCGTGGAATATTGAAATGATTACAAAACAATCGTTGTACAGACGTCACACAGTCACCATTCTTATAAAACGATTTTACGCAGAAAGCACGCTGTGCACCGGACCACTGCTCCATGTTTAACAAATGGCGTTAAATGTAAAACAACAATCGAAAACCTTCACGCCCTCTCATGAGCAGAAAATGAACTATTGGACTTTCAAAATTTCCCGCTTCACTGGCGGACCCTGTACATTCCATGTGTGGTAAAAGTGTTAATATTTACATGAATCTTCAAAAAAAGGAATATTCTAAAGCTAATTAAAATGAATAACACTCATATATGTATATTCAGCATGCAATGGACAAAGTCTGAAAACATTTGGATAGTATTTATGTGAACTTACACTGGGTTGTGCCAATAAATGTGTATACCACAAAAAATGAGTTACTTTTGTCTTTAAATAATAAGCTCATATGCAGTAGTAAGGCTACACAGTGACACAGGGGCATCACACTCACTCGGTAAGAAACAAGTGAGAGAGAGGGGGAGAAAGCAAGGAATGAATGACTTATTTTCAATTATTCTTATTCAATAGTTTATTATTCAATAATTTAATTTTTTTAGATATCAGTTGCTGAATTTGTACCTACTATAATACTGACAGAAAACTACATTATGACTAACAAAACATAAGTTTTGTTAATCATACTCGTACACTGTCAGTCATAAAAAATATCGGTATGGAGAACCATACATGACTTCCATATTCTAAGATTTATATTTAAAATCATTTTCAGCCAAACAGCCAGGCTGTGTCTTACCTGCCTTTTTATTGCTGTATTAAATGAAAAATATTATATTACATTAAAATGAAAAAATTATAATTTTATTGCCTGGCAACAAAATTATTTTATTTTTAACAATTACCATTGTTTCAAAAAGTTTAAATAAATTTTCAAGTACTTTACTCTTGTTAAAACGTAAAAGGTTGCAGGTAAACTACCCCTTCCCCTTAACCGATCTTCACCAAAATCGAAAGTCATTGAGACCTCTACAATTCAGGGACGTATGCAAAAAATTATTTGATTCTGTTTGAATTTGCGGTTGTTATCGTTTGCCATAGAAAATACGCTTGATAAAAAAACGTTGCAGGTAAACTACCCCTTCCCCTTAACCGATCTTCACCAAAAATAATAGGTCTTGAGTACTCTACAAATCAGGGCTGTATGCAAAACATTATTTGATTCTGTTTGAATTTGCGGCTGTTATCGTTTGCCATAGAAAATACCCTTGTTAAAAAAACGCTACAGGTAAACTACCCCTTTCCCTCAACCGATCTTCACCAAAAACAATAGGTCTTGAGAACTCTACAATTTAGGGCTGTATGCAAATAATCTTTTGATTCTGTTTGAATTTGCGGCTGTTATCGTTTGCCATAGGAAATACCCTTGTTAAAACATAAAACGTTACAGGTAAACTACCCCTTTCCCTTAACCGATCTTCACCAAAATCAACAGATCTTGAGAACTCAACAATTCAGGGCTGTATGCGAAACATTATTTGATTCTGTTTGAATTTGCGGCTGTTATCGTTTGCCAAACAAACAAAATTACCCTTGCTAAAAAAAAACCATTGCAGGTAAACTACCCCTTTCCCTCAACCGATCTTCACCAAAAACAATAGGTCGTGAGTACTCTACAAATCAGAGCTGTATGCAAAAAATTATTTGATTCTGTTTGAATTTGCGGCAGTTATCGTTTGCCATAGAAAAAAAATCTACAGACACACAGACAGACAGACACACACACAGACACTTTTCGGAAAACGACTTTTTTTCATGTTTTGAGTGTAGTAGAATCAGAATCTGCAATAATCTCGAACACGATTTTTTTTGCCATCACCATACTTCCATTCCTTAAGGAATATGGAAGTAATACAAGAATTAAATATCTGGCAACACATGGAACAAGTGATTTCATTGTGTTAGGTACATATTGACTGTTGATACTTGATTATATTACAGACTTAAATGTTAGTTTTATTAACACTGACCGCTCCAGTTCTCAATAGTCAACAGAGTGGAAAGACTGGCCTCTATCCTTTGTGAGACTCACATGATAAGTAGAATTCTTGGATTTCGTTGTCCATGACGTGTCCGTTACTTAACTAAATATCACTATAATATTGACGACTCGGAACACAAAGTTTTTTATAAGTAAAAACGTAAAGTTTTACCTTACAGCCTAAACCGGCTTTCACCTATAGAAGGCTTCATCAGAGGCTGTCGCTAGTAGCGCTGCTCGTCTTGTTGTTGGCGACGAGAAAGTGTTTCGAAAGATTGAACACGCATTATTCGAACACATCTCACCACACACACACAGCTTCAATCTTTCGAAACACTTTCTCGTCGCCAACAACAAGACGAGCAGCGCTACTAGCGACAGCCTCTGATGAAGCCTTCTATAGGTGAAAGCCGGTTTAGGCTGTAAGGTAAAACTTTACGTTTTTACTTATAAAAAACTTTGTGTTCCGAGTCGTCAATATTATAGTGATATGATAAGTAGATCTAACTACAGAAACATTCATGATTACATTAGAAATGTTCACATTTTATTTCTTTACTGTTCCAAATTTTATTCTAAACTGAAACAAAATAAAAAAAGCAACATGTAAACAAACCAGTTATGATAACAAAATTATGTGCAATAAGTTTCTTTCCAAGAAAAGATTACGTATAAAGTTTGTACACAACCTGGCAGTACTGTCTGGCCGCGACTGGATGATTGAAGCTGCTCTCCCCACCACCCGGCCGCTTGTAAGCGAGGTAGGGTGAAATATATGTACTAGCCGTTTCATTTACCCCCACTTAGCCTACCGTAGTGCTTCTCCCACCTTACACAATGCTCGATCATCGAATCGTGGCCACACAGTACTAGATCTGTCAATAGGATTTCACTTGGCTATGTGTCTAACTTGACACTACCAACAGTACTCATTATTCATATCATGCATTGTGTCTTTGTCTGTTGAGTTAGTAAGCTGAGCCATTTATCATAAACACAAATCTGGATTTAAAAAAAAAAAAAACAAAATGGGCAAAAGCAGGAAGATGATTTCACATTTTTGCTAACATACAATTAAATAAATAATACTAAAATCATAGTATAACAAATATAACCAACAATATGGAAATAGTGGAAATAAACAATAATAAAAATGACATTATACAATTAGAAAAATTATATATATACCTTCATAAAAAATGTGACAAATTGATGAATCAACAGACAATATTTGAAAATGATCAATTATTTCAATACATATCTGGCTTGGTTTCACCCAATAATGATGGCAGTGGAAAATTCAAAATGAAGTACAGTAAGAAGTAGTAGACACAATTAACAACAGTTATACATTTAAAGAAAAACATCATAACAGGAACATTACAGTGTATGAACTGATGATGAAATTTTAATATTTCGAAAAGGCCTTCTTTGTTAATTTAAAAATGGAATTTTACTGATTTTGGTGGTGTGTATATAATAATAAATAATACTAAATAATAAATAAACATCATTCTAATTAATTAAATACAATTAAGGGTTATAATTACAACCTAACTTTGTGAAGTTACATTTAATTTGATAGCACATTTCTCTTCAATTTTAACATGGAGTTGTCTAGTGGATTGCTGAGGCTGGTGTTTTGTTTCAGGGGGACATGAGGGGGTTATAGGGGGGTCTTGCAGATAGGTTCGCACCCCGCATTGCAATTGCTAAGGGCAGCTCTGTTAATATATATTTATTGTGTGTGATTGTGGTGTATATATTAGTATTTTGTGTATTTTTTATGTTGAGTCCTTTGAAAATTGTATCATGTTTTGTATTGATTTGTGTTTGCTCAGGTATTAGTTTGTTTTTTGTCGGTATATTTGTAAATTTTCCCAAATGTTCATTGCGGTGTCTTTGTGTGGTATGTGTTTTATTAGTGTCATGTTGGTTATGTCTGGGAATTAATGTCCAGTGTTTATTGCATGTGTGGCCAAATTAGATTTATATATTTCTGGTTTTTTGTATGCATTTAGATGCCACAATTGCAATAAATGTTACATAGGACAAACAAAAAACATTATTTTGAACATCTAAATGCACAAAAAAAAACATGATGATGATGATGATGATGATGCGTCCTCAGTACTCTATACGAGTATAATCACATAATACTCTATGTGATTATGGTCCTGTGTTCCTCCATCAATCGTGGTGTATTGCAGATGATGGTGATGATTCTGAGTTCCAGTCAATTAGCAGACAGATATAATGACCTCGTGTGAAACTTCCTTAAGTCCGTTTTTTTAGCAAACAGACATAGTGTCCTTGTGTGAAGTTTTCTTGACTCTGATTCTCGTCTAAAATTCCCAGAGGTATTTATAGTCAACAGCAAGTCTGACATGTCATATATTGTTCAGTTTTGTTAAATCATGTATAGAATCCCTTTTTAACTGACAACTTTTTAGTCCGCTTTCGAGATCACATAAACTTGATCTTTATGTGAGTGGTTACATTGTCTTCGTAATTTTTCACTCGTCATTTATATATAACAAACTCGTTAATTACTAGCTAATTATGGTAGTAATTATCTTCAATTAATATGATGTCCTTATTATTACTTTTCTGCAATAATTTTGCATCACCATATGTGTCCTTAATCTAATGGTGTTTTTAGAATTGTGATATGTCTTTGGTAACAGGTAAAAACAAATTTATTATAATCCTGTCAATACCTGATTTAATAATAAAAACCAACAAGTCATATGTCTCCCCTAACGTAGTACAATGCAGGTCCCTCCTGGTTCATGCACACACAGGCACACAAACAATGACTTACAGGTGTACACTTTAAGCAGGTTCTTGCCTGCACACGCCTGTACTTTCACGCACAAAATATTTAAAACTATTAGTCATACTATCCTTACACTAATTACTGCCCTGGCTGGGTAAATATGCAAATACATGTATTGTTGCTATATATGTATTGCAATAGAACAGGATTTTTAAGTTTCATATAATAGGGATACTAATGCAGTAACACATTTTCTGGCGGCCATAGACATGTTATAAATTGAGTTTGTTCTTTTCTTTGTAAAGTAGTCATAAGTTTTGAATCAATGTATGTTTAAAAACGTATGCTATGACAAAATATGCATAATTTTGTACTCTTTTATGCCAAGTGAAATATTTGCGTGTAAGTGCGCGAGTGCGTGTGTGATTCACATTTTACTTAATAACTTCTTTGATAATTGACATTTCTTTTTGAAATTTGGACAGGGTGTTCTCATGGTTGTAAGCTACATTTTCCATATACTCAGATCTCCAAAACTATAGTTTTTATGATTTTTTTAACTGAAATCAGCTCTTATTTTATTTCGTTATCTCCTAGATGGTAATAAAATTTGTAGATCAAATCTAGACAGGCCTTTGCAGAATCGGACAGAGTTTTAACTTGAAGTCTGTCTATCACTGTGAACATCTATGATGAAGCTAGATTTTCCACCAATCAGAAGGTCTAAAGATTATTTGAGTCGGTCCATTGTAGAGAACACATCGTCCAGTTAGCTCCGTAGTCTTGTCATAAAAGGGCGTACTGACTGTCACGAGTTTTTCGTGTCAGGACAAGTCTATTTCTATAAGACTTAGTAGTTTTGGTAGACGGTACGAGTTTATCGTAGTCATAGCCATACCATAGAACTCAAATAAAATTTAAATAGATCTTATTTTAGTGCTTTTTCATGAACAGTGGAGATTTCCGGTCTAGGGGCATAATACCTATCATGGTATTCTGAATGTAACGCGAGAACACTTGAAGAAACAGGAATTGTGGAAGCCAAATACACATGATCTATTTGTACCCAGTTTGAACCATGAGATTAAAGTTATAAGCAACATTAGTTTGATATCGCAGTGCATGGGTGCGAGACGTGAATTGTCAGTGTAGTCATTGTGCAACGCGCAGAGTAGCAGCAGTGAGAGCGGCATGCCTGGTGTCTACGTAGCCATTGGAATTCTACGCACAAGTAACCTTATATGTAAAACGAACCAATAGACTCTTTTATTTAAAGACAATTCAATAATAAACAAATTTATGCTATAACGCAATAAGACAATAGTAAAATTTAATGAGTTAATTAATAAATTTTTCCTACCTCCAGATATAGACTCTGTTGTAGTAATTTCAATTAACCTATCTTTGCAGTTATAATTTGTATCGTTGCTATATATATTGTGATGACACAAATCAATACTTTCACATAGGATAGTTGTGTGTGTAAATATCAAGAACAAGTCTATATTGGAGGTATAGAAAAATTATTTATTTAGCACACAAGTAAATGATTGTTTATACGCTATATTTTAAATTACACAAATGTCATGAATAATATTATATTTGTTGTAAAAGAGTTTATGTAGCTCAATTTAGATGGGTTTTACTTGATAGTCGAAATCCTTATTACTTGGCGTGATGTCCTCTCCACTGCTGCTGCTGCAATTTCTCTGCGCGTCTCGCCTCCACTCTCTCCTTTCCGCTCTCTGATGATGAGTTCATCGAACACTGATAACACTAAAGCAGATTCCACATACACAATTGTCACTCTCGGAATTGTTAGCGTTATCGCTCGAAATAAGTTATTTTTATATTAAAACGGTATTACTTATTTACTCTCAGGGTGATAATGGGTAATATTTATTAGCGGTGTATAAGGCTTACGCCTTCCACCTAATCTTGAAGTGTTCCGCGCTACAACAGATTTACCGTGGTCAGTAAATCTTCCTAAGCAGAAATCTTCCACTCACGCGAATAGCACTTTATATAATATAATATAGTGGTTGTTCACCAGCTTGGTTCTTGTCGAATAACTCGAAAAGAGTTCCAAGTCTTAGCTTTACTTTAGATTTATATTAGTTCATACAAGAAAACTCTTGTAGAGGAACACACGTTCACTAGGCAAAGGCTTTCGATGAACTGACCCAAGTAAGCCAGACAACGGACGATTCTGACTGAAATTAGGGGCTTCTGATTGGTCAATCAGCTGTCCACGTGGTTGATAGAACAAAAGATAGACGGGTTGCAGGCGAGTCTTTGTACAAGTTGGCGAGAGCCTGCATAGATTTTATCTCGAAATTTTATTACTCTACCACAGATAAAAGTGAAAAGTTGAGGTTTTGATTATAAAAAAACCACCTTTATAAAATAGCTGAGAACAACAGAGTATATAGAAAATGTAGCTATTTCCATAAATAATTCACTGTCCAAGTTTCAAGCTGATGGGTTAATTAACACGGAAGATGTAGCGAATAAGGTTTAACACACGTGAACGCGCACATATTCACACACAAAGTACATGACATAAAAGAACAAAATTTTACAAAGAATTTGATATAACATAAGTCCTTATCCATCACTAAATACAAAACTTATAGCTAATTGACAAAAAAATTGTATAAATCCATTTAAAATCTGTTAATGTCCGTCATCCATGCTCAGATATACTTAATATAGATCATCATCCTATGTTTTGTTGCAATATATTGCAACAGTACAAATATATATGGTACTGTGCATTGCACAAAGTAATTTAAATAATTAATTAGAATAAATAAATAATGCAATTTGTTAATAATAATAGTTGTCTTGTTTGTTCATAGTCTTCTTTCACTGCACTAAACTTTATATGTACATGTACAATACATGCAATAAACACAGGACATGAATTCCCAGACATAACCAATGTAACACTAATAAAACATATACCACACAAAGGCACCATAGTGAACATTTGGGAAAATTTACAAATATACAAACATAAAACAGAAAACAAACTAATACCTGAACAAATACAAATCAATACAAAACATGACACAATATTCAAAGCACTCAACATTGAAAATACACAAAAAACTATCACACACACCACAATCACACACAATAAAACCAATTTGAAATACCAGAAGCCAACAGGAAGCCACAATAATAATAGTCAACCAACAACACATATGTACTTCACCAGACAAAAAAAAACGGAAGGCTGAGGATGGGTACAAGATGGTACCCGAAACATGTTCCAAATAAGGAAAAATAACATCTTGAGGTAAATTTAATTATAAATATTAAATGTAATATATAATATATATATATATATATATATATATATATATATATATATTGTCACCGGACAAAAGGCATGTCTCATGACAAATGGCGCCGATCATACAACTCTTAAGTTATTTTGGTGACCCTAAAAAGGGCCGTGTGGCGAAAACGCTGTGATGTTAGTTCCGCCCGAGCTGCGCTGAGATGTTCAGCGGCTGCGCCCGCTGTTTGTGGCATACTGCAGTCCTCCTCTTCTTTGTTGCGTCAAGTCCGCTGCCGGCCCAGTGAAGTCCATTGCTGGTGCGGTACAAGGCGATGAATGCAAGAACGTCAGTTCTGCTCTTTGGCTGTTCCTTCCGGCTGACTCCGCATCGATGTCGTCCGATAGAGGAGAGGAGATGAAATGCGTCCGATGGTGTGGCGATGGAGTGCACCAAAAAATTCTAGTGGCGCTCTTTTTATGCCCTGGCCGGGATCGCTGATTGGCTCGCTCCGAACATGTCAGGTGCCACGTCTCGGCTGCTGATCCCTGATTGGCTCGCTGTGTGTTAGGTGTCACGCGCCGCCAGATGTTCGCGGCTAGTACTGGGAAGCAGACGTTCGCCTCACTATCGTCACAATATATTGCAACGATACAGCCATATACTGTATTGAGCATTGATTTAAATTAATGTAAAATTTGTAAAATTATTATAAGTTTGGGGTAAATGGACATGTCTGGGATTGTAAAAATGTTTCATTGTTACACTAGGGGAGAAATTAACCTGTTCCAACAGGCAAGGAACACCTGCTCAATTGTATGTGTGTTACACGTGTATCTTGTGTGTGTTAGTGATGCATGTACAGACAGGAATCCCAGCAACCCTCCCCAATTAATTACTAAAATAATTATTTTAATTCACTGTGCGAAAACTAATTAGTGTATAAACAAACAAAAGGCACCAAAGTGTGTGTAAATTTTATAGTTATCCACAGAAAAAAAATGACGTTAGTAGGACACACTACGCGAACTCAGTGCAAAATAAGTGTGCCAAAAATACACAAATTACACTAAGATGCTCAAATTAATACAGTGAGTGCTTAATCAAATTATCTATGATTTGTGCTATCTCAATTCCGTACAAAACATTGCCATTTGCAAAAAATTGCAAATATATGAAAAGGTTCGGGACTGGGGGCTATCATGTGATATGCAGGTCTCGACAGGACAATTTTGGAACCAACAGGTGTGGAATCTCGAGAGGATATAAATTAAGGGTTCGACTGGAAGCCCTTCTCTTCATTTCAAGACACAGTTCCAGTCGGACACGCTGTCCGTCGGCAGAACAGTTTTATTTTGTTATAAGTCTCATCTACAAACGAATAAAGACGTTTTCAGTAATTATGTTTACACTAGTACAGGAAACGTAGAGTACCGGGACCGTTTAAGTCAGCAAGAGTATCAACAGAGAAGCTACAAAGAGCGACGCGAGATGCTGCACATCAGATGTTTTTTTTTGACGCCTAACAGCCGAACGAGATCCACCTCGCAGCTGATATTAATTCTCTGGGACGGACCACACACTGCTGGAGAACGACGCTGGACTCTGGACATATCCAGGAACACGCCAAGCCAGGAGTAACGGTAACCCAACTCTGGACAACACTGGACCCCATCAATAAGTCGTAAGGTCATCAAAACTCGAGGTGACATGCATAATGCATTTATAAATGATTTTTTTAAAGAGCTCATAAAGACTATATAAAGAGACAATGAATTAAAATAAACAAGTTTATAATTAGGTAAATAATGTAATAGAGTCTTATGTAGATGTTTTAGTCGTAAGAATGAGCGATCGCATATAGATAAATATAGAAGAAAAAAAGAGTTTAATTTTGAGATAGCATTTTTTTTTTTATTATCAAAGAAAAAATATCGGTATGGAGAACCATACATGACTTCCATGTTCTAAGATTTATATTTAAAATTATATTCGAAATGAAATATTTCCATAGAAACTACGTCTTTCTACTTATTGCTTCAGCATTAACCACAGTACTGTGGTCACTAAGGTATACCACCTCACGTTTTCGCACTCGATTTTCACCGATGATGGCAGTCGATGGCACTGCCGAAAAGTCTGGTTTTGCAGAAAACATTGGACTACGGCTAAAGAGCCCGGGAAGCAATTTTAACAAAAAACTACTTCTTTGTTGCCGATAACGTAGTACACATATAAAAAATTCTCCCCTCCACTTTCAACTATAATTTTTAATAATAGAAAATTACCCCCACCCCGTTCACCTAACTTCTTCATTTATAGATATTTCATCTACGTTTCTACAGTGGATTACTATGAGCTTCTTATCAGGATACTTTATTTATAAAAATTAAGTACTTTACTCTTGTTAAATCATAAAATGTTTCAGGTAAACTACCCCTTTCTCTTAACCGATCTTCTCCAAAATCAACAGACCTTCCATCCTCTACAATTCAGCGAAGCAGGCAAAAAAATATTTGATTCTGTTTGAATGTGCGGCAGTTATCCTTCGTCATGGAAACATTTCTCTTGTTACAACATAAAATGTTGCAGGTAAACTACCCCTTTCCCTTAACCGATCTTCACCAAAATCAATAGACCTTGAGCTCTCTGCAACTCGGGGTGCAAAAAATTATTTGATTCTCATTGAATTTTCGGCAGTTATCGTTTGTTATAAAAAAATTACCCTTGTTAAAATATAAAATGTTGCTGGTAAACTACCCCTTTCCCTAAACCGATCTTCACCAACACCAATACGTATTGAGAACTCTACAATACAGGGCTGTATGCAAAACATCATTTATTTTCTGTTTGAATTTGCGGTTGTTATCGTTTACTATAGAAAAAAATTATTGATAAAAAACCGTTGCAGGGAAACTACCCCTTTCCCTTAACCGATCTTCAC